>CAWUFW010010492.1:402500-685000 GCA_963921515.1 Calotriton arnoldi
TTCCCCCCCATTCCACCTGTTACCTGTCCCCCTACATTCACCTCTCATAGCCTACAGTACCTGTCCAGCACCATCCTCTCTTTTCTCCCCATACCTCTGGCCTTCCTCGGACCCCCCACCATCCCCCCGGTACAGCCCCTCTCCTCTCTTCTCCACGTACCTTCAGACTTCATCTGACCCCCGCCCTCCCCTCCCGGTTCAGCCTCGTCTCCCCTCTTCTCCCCTTACCTCCGACCTTCATTTGTCCCCCTCCTACTCCTCAACTTTCTCCTCATACTTATGATCTCTTCTCTTCCCCTCTGTTCAACACCAGTAAAAATATTTCTCTTCCCACCACTGTTTCTCCATCCACTCCCATTGTCCACCATCTTTCCTCACCTTCTACCCTTGCTCCCCAACTCCCCACCTGTTCCACCACCCCGCCCCGTCCTCCCTCACTCTCTGCACTCCCGCCCGTATCCCGCTCCTCCATACCTCCCTGTCCTCCCTCACCCTCTGCACTCCCTCCTTTATCCATCGAGCCACCCAACACTCCGTGCTCAGCTCTCCTCTCTCTGGAAAATAAACTTGATTCTCTCATCTACTCCATTTCCCAGCTTGTTGCGTCCATCTCACGCTTAAGCGCCAAGATGTCCCCCGTCCCTAACAACCTCCCAAGGAGTTCCTTGCTCCCGCGCCCCAATAAAGCCAACCACAGTCTGTCCTCTGCAGACATCACCACCTTACTGGCCAGCTACAAGACCACCAACGTCACTCCCCCTCCACCTTCCTCCTAATAATTCTATGCAGTTTCCTATTCAGACCATCTCCTCTGTCAGACCTTACCAGCCTACCTCTTACCGGGCTCCCTCATTCAAGAATCTTATCCCTATCTCCCTGAGCAACCCTAACACCCCCATCACTAAAACATCTGCATCAGAGCTGCACTGCTTGCTCCACAACTACAGATCTGCAATCAAACACAAAGTGGAAATCTCTGATATTATCACCCACCAGAATCTTGACATGTTCTTCCTCACTGAGACCTGGTTTAATGACTCCTCTCATACTTTGTTTGATCTTCTGGTACCCACTGACTACTCTATCCTCAGAAATGACAGGGCAGACAAAATTGGGGGCGGTGTCGCTATCATCGTCAGGAACTCCCTTCAAATGAAAGCCTTCCCTACCACCCTTTTCCGTACATTCGAATGCCTATCCCTAGAACTTCAAATATATCACGGCTCACCCATTAGATTCCATGCCATCTACCACCCGCCCGGTAACTGCTCTTCCTTTGTGGAGGAACTGACTGACTTCATCAGTGACCAATTTTCTCAAAGTGACAGACAGATCCTCCTGGGTGACTTTAATCTCCACTGGGGCTCTTTGGAAGACTCGGCTGCCAACAAGCTTGCCACCTTTCTCTCAGCCAATGATCTCTTCCAACATTGCTCGAAAACCACACATTCCAAGGGCTCATTTCTGGACCTTGTCATATCCAAAGCAGACCTGCTGACTACTGCTCCCCCCATCCATGTAGACTGGTCTGACCACTTCCTCATTCCCTTCCGTTTTCACCTATCGCACGTTATAACTCTCGGCCAACCTAAAAGAGCTACTACCTGGTTCCGCAACACTAAGAACATTGATCTTGACACTTTTTGTGATTCTGCTATGCGGGCACTTCCTAGACTAGACCCTAACGTGGATGTCAACGTTCTCACCTCTCAGTGCCTCTCAGTACTAGCAGTCAAAATCGACAATGTCGCTCCACTCCAAAGCAAAAGGAAAAGACCCACCCCCTCAGCACCTTGGTTCAATAAAGCTCTCTACGATGAAAGGAAAAACCTTAGATTCCTGGAGAAACATTGGAGAAAATCTCCTTCCACCTCCAATCTCTCTCTTTACGCTCAGCAAGATCCAAATATCACAACCACATCTTCCTCGAAAAAGCATCACATTTCAGATCCCTCCTCGACTTAGCCAAAAACAGACCCAAAAAACTTTTTGACCTCATCAAAAACCCAAACTGTTCGCCCCCAACCACTAAGCCTGAGGATTCCACAAAGAAAGCAGCAGATTTCGCTATATTCTTTGATGAAAAGGTCAAAGCACTGGTGGATCAGGTCGCCCAACCCGCCCCCATTGAGGAGCGGAAATCCTTAGTTACCTGGCAGAACTTTGACGTCATCTCGGAAGATGACCTCCTCAAATGCATCCTCGAAACTAAACCCTCCAACCATTCTTCTGACCCCATCCCTAGCGACATCGCCATCGATTTCTACACCTATACTCTCTCTTACTGGACCAGGCTAGTCAATATCTTCCTCAGTCAAGGCTCCCTCCCGGTTGCCCTCAAATCAGGACAGGTCACCCCTCTTCTAAAAAAAACCTCCGCTGATGCGAACGACCTCAACAACTTCCGCCCTATCACCAACCTCCCTTTTCTTTCGAAAATCACCGAAAAATGTGTTGCGAAACAACTTTCCTCACATATTATGGACAATAACCTCCTCGACGTCTTCCAGTCTGGCTTCATCCAAAATTGCAGCACTGAAACAGCCCTGCTGCAAGTGTTTGATGATGCGCTGCATATGCGACTCTGGGGAATCGTTTCTTCTGATTCTTCTAGACCTCTCTGCAGCCTTTGACACTGTTAATCATAGCACCCTCCTCAACACTCTTCATCAGAGAATGGGATTGGATGGCACAGTGCTCAAATGGTTTGCCTCTTTCCTCTCGGACAGATCCCAAATGATCAAGATAGCGAACAGTCTTTCTTCTCCATTGGCTGTAGGTCAAGGCGTCCCTCAAGGTTCTATCCTGGCACCCACTTTGTTTAATCTCTACCTGGAACCTTTAGGGAACCTTCTAAGCAAATCTGGGATCCATTACCATCTTTATGCGGACGACACTCAAATCTACCTTAAGGTGTCTTCCGCACACGATCTCTCCCTACTCAACTCTACTCTCAACTCTATTCACAACTGGATGTTAGCTCACCAACTCATTCTGAATCCCGCCAAAACTGAATTCCTCCTCCTCTCTACCTCTCTCTCACCTCCTCCTGTTCAATCTTGGATGGATCAGCTGAACCTACTCAACAACAAACCCATCATTGTCGACAGTGCTAAATCCCTAGGTGTCATTCTTGACAAAAGACTCAACCTAATCTCCCACATCAACTCTATTGCTAAAAACGCTGGTTACCAGTTGCGCCTGCTATGGGGGATCCGTCGGTTCTTCCCGGAGAAAGACTTAAAAACCTTGGTACAATCTCTGGTTCTCTCAAGACTGGATTATTGCAATTCTCTTCTGACAAGCCTACCCAAATCCCACATCTCCCCTCTCAAATCCATCCTCCATTCAGCAGCTCGCTTCATTTCAGGGTCTAAACGAAGCGACCACGTCACTCCTATCCTGTCCTCTCTTCGATGGCTTCCGATCGAGGCAAGATCTATTTACAAAACTGCCTGCATCACACACAAAGCCTTACACACGTCCTCCCCTCGTTACCTGGCGAATAAATTGAAATTGTCCGGTGGCTCTCGCCCTTCTCGCAATGCGGAAAAGCTTCTGCTTGAGCCCCCCGTCTTCAAAAGGGAAAGATCGATGGCGCAATCCTTCTCAGGCAATGCGGTGAGAATCTGGAACTCGCTTCCCCCATTGCTCCGTGCCACCCCTTCTACCCGGATCTTCAAAGCTGACCTCAAGTCTCTTCTCTTCCAAAGACACTTTCAGAACTAATACTTTCATTCTCAGGCCCCTCTAGGAAGTTCGCTCTTCATTGTAAATTTGTACTTTTTCCTGTACATTCCTCACCCTTGCGTGCTGTGTTGGATTTTATGTGTGTGTTCCCTTCATTTTAAGTCCCCTATTTAATTCACGCCATCTCTACTCCCTCAAGGAAATTCTTCCACTATAGGAAATTCTGTACTCCATGCCTATAGAAGTGCCTTCCCGGTGTGTTCTGAGTGATTGCCACTTACTGCAGTATTATACCTCGATTTGTATTTTGTATCTCATGTATCAAGCACACCTGTCACTTTTTCCTCATGCAATGTAACGCGTGCTTTTGTATTATGCTCACTTGTAACCTTCTCCTCATGTAACGTTACTGTTCCTATTGTGAAGCGCTCTGACACCTTCGGGTAAAGTCCGCGCTATATAAAAACGCATAAATAAATAAATAAACTACCCACCTACCGAGAAGCTAGCGCCTCTAGCGCCACAAGAGTTGAAGTTCTTCAGTCACTCACCAGTGCTCTGCGCCCTCCGGCCGGACGGTCAGTGTCTCCCTCTCCCGGGGCCCGGGGGCTGCCCTCTGTGCCCCTCTCTAGGTGCAGGTCAGCGGCAGCTTCACGGCGCTAGAGTGCAGAGCGCCTAGACACCACGGCGGTGGGGCTGGAGTGGAAGGTGTGGGGGGTGGGGCGGGAGATGCCGGCTGCTCACTCACCAGTGCCCTCTGTGCCCCCCACTAGATGCAGTTCAGCGAACAGAAGCTGCTTCAAGGCGCTAGAGAGCAGAGCGCATAGACACCACTGCAGAGCTCCTAGACACCACTGCAGAGCGCCTAGACACCACGGCGGTGAGGCTGGAGTGGAGGAGGGGGAGTGTGTGCCGGCTGCTCACCCAGGAGGGCTCCGGGGAGGGGCGCTCTGTCTGCTGTCAGCCCTTGAGGGGCCCGGACAGGTGCGGTCCCTGAAACGGCCAATCAGAGAGTGGGGGGAGTGGGTGTGCTACCCCCCCAGACACGGGCCCCCACCTCCCCCCCCGCAGCATATCCTCTCAAGACTGCCCCCCACAGAGAGACGGGACCCCCACCCCACCCCACCCCCTCGCAGCACATCCTCCTAAAACACTCATGCTTACACTGCTGAAACCATCCTGCACACGCCACGTGCTGGTCGTGCACTACACACAACCACACTGAGCACAGCCGCACACACTCGTGCACGAAACACAACCACGCACTGAGCACAGCACCACACAATCGTGCACTACACACAACCACACTGAGCACAGCCGCACACACTCGTGCACGAAACACAACCACACACTGAGCAAAGCACCACACACTCGTGCACCACAGACAACTACACACTGAGCACAACCACCTCACCCTCATGCACTACACACAACCACACTGAGCACAGCCGCACACACTCGTGCACGAAACACAACCACGCACTGAGCACAGCACCACACAATCGTGCACTAAACACACTCATGCTTACACTGCTGAAACCATCCTGCACACGCCACGTGCTGGTCGTGCACTACACACAACCACACTGAGCACAGCCGCACACACTCGTGCACGAAACACAACCACGCACTGAGCACAGCACCACACAATCGTGCACTAAACACAACCACACACTGAGCACAGCCACACACACTCGTGCACTAAACACAACCACACACTTTGCACAGTCACACACACTCGTGCACTAAACACAACCACATACTGAGCACAGCACCATACACTGAGCACAGCCACACACACTGAGCACAGCCACCACACATCGTGCACTAAACACAACCACACACTGAGCACAGCCACACACACTGAGCACAGCCACCACACACTCGTGCACTAAACACAACCACACACTGAGCACAGTCACACACACTCGTGCACTAAACACAACCACACACTGAGCACAGCACCATACACTGAGCACAGCCACGCACACTTGTGCACCACACACAACCACACACTGAGCACAGCCACACACACTCGTGCACTAAACACAACCACACACTGAGCACAGCAACCACACACTTGTGCTCTAAACATGACCACAGATCAATGAGCACAGTCACCACACACTCGTGCACTAAACACAACCACACACTGGTGCACTAAATACAACCACACACTGAGTACAGCCACACACACTCATGCACTAAACACAACCACACACTGAGTACAGCCACACACACTCATGCACTAAACACAACCACACACTAAGGACAGCCACCGCACATGTTAACAACACACGTCCTCATACAGTTACTACAGTTGCTACACCGTAATAAACTGTACATCTACTGACCTCCCACACTAAACTCCGACATTTTTGCCACATTCACCAGTCAGCACATGCTTACCACTCACTCACCAGCCATTCACTCTGGGCACACACCCACCGCGTACATAGCGCACTGAAGACGCTGCAGGGGATGGAGATACCGTAAGTGCATTCAGCGCCGTATTCTGCAAGAAAGGCTGCTAGGCGCGGATATTAAGATTTATGTAAGAGTTTTGGGGTGCGCTCAGCCATTCAGAGCAAGTTACACATCCCTGCTTTGTTTTGAGGCACATCTGACAGACCTGTCGAGGTCAACGAGGTTTCTGCTGAATGCCCAGGAGCGGGTTTTGGCCTTGGGTTGGGGGGGGGGGATTGGGGGGCTTGGAGAAGATGCCAAACAAGTGTGGCAGAGTTCCACCAGTTAAGGCTGAGTCGACTGCAGGATTTAAACAAGCCTTTCTTATTTCTCACTCCTCCCACTTGAATATTACGTTACCATTTCCTGTCTCCTAAAAAGAATGCCAAGTTTTACATTTACCTAACCCAATGCTTCTCATTATATCGACCCCAAATGATAACCGGCTGCGCCCGCCCCGCAAGGATGAGCGGCTGCATGTTAAAGACTCATAAACTCAATCTATCAGCTGTGATATATCAGTGTTCCCCGTGTTTGGTGTTGACCTCTGGGGCGCCATACTGGAATTTTAAAGAGACAATGGCCACATGTGCATGCAAACAGCATCGTCTGGCGGGATGTGCAGGAAGTGTGCATGTGCAGAGCACAGATATGCATGCAAATCACAGTGTCTGCTAGCGGGTGTTAGCACGGAGGGACAGTGCACCTATTTGCATTCAAATCTCACTGCATAAAGAGGGTGCTCAAGGGAACACATAGAACACGTGCCTCTACACATAGCAATGTGCACGCTGCTGTAGTGTCGTGTGTGTTAGAGCTAACGGGACCCTTCTGGGCCCTAATGGACTCCGTAGAATAATGATGTAAGTGGTTAGTTGTGGTTAGTAAATATTCATAACACATTGCTTACAGTTGCCGAGAAGAATAAAGACGTGTAACATTGAGCTCCTTGTGTGTTGCGTAATCATTTACATGCTATCAGTCTGTGGAGAACCCTACAACTGGCGACAAGATAGGGTATACGTAAGCCCCACCACCCAAAGTATCAAGAGTGCTCCCTCAGAGTTTGCAGAGGGTGAGCCAACTGCTCGTTCGTGCCAGACGCGCTTAAGTCGAAGTGGAAAGCGACAGTTGGTGTATGTAGAGTCAAAGTGCAACTCCAACCAGTACAAAGCTTTCGAAGAAGGCCCTACAGAGAGACTCACTCGTTGTCGGCCAGAAAGCCTGCTGTCAAGGACAAAACATGAGATACCGCACCACAACTTAACACAGAGCCATTATTCATACAGTACGAGAACGTTAAAGGCAGCGACAACCAGGTGAAAAGCTAGCCGAAGGCAGAATTATCCAAGCATCAAGAAACGCTACAGGCAATGGAAACCAAACATGATGGAGAAGGTTGAGGAGGGTGAGGAACAGGCACAAGAAACCAAACCTGTACTCACCCCCAAAGATGAAAAGGAGGCCAGACGACACCAGAAAGAGTAAAGAAATGGCATAGAAAATACCACAAACTAATGAAGTGACGTAGAAAATACCACAACCTAATGAAGTGACGTAGAAAATACCACAAACTAACGAAGTGACGTAGAAAATACCACAAACTAACGAAGTGACGTAGAAAATACCACAAACTAACGAAGTGACGTAGAAAATACCACAACCTAACGAAGTGACGTAGAAAATACCACAAACTAATGAAGTGACGTAGAAAATACCACAAACTAATGAAGTGACGTAGAAAATACCACAAACTAACGAAGTGACGTAGAAAATACCACAAACTAACGAAGTGACGTAGAAAATACCACAAACTAATGAAGTGACGTGAAAATACCACAAACTAATGAAATGACGTAGAAAATACCACAAACTACTGAAGTGACGTAGAAAATACCACAAACTAATGAAGTGACGTAGAAAATACCACAAACTAATGAAGTGACGTGAAAATACCACAAACTAATGAAGTGACGTGAAAATACCACAAACTAATGAAATGACGTGAAAATACCACAAACTAATGAAGTGACGTAGAAAATACCACAAACTACTGAAGTGACGTAGAAAAATACCACAAACTAATGAAGTGACGTAGAAAATACCACAACCTAATGAAGTGACGTGAAAATACCACAAACTAATGAAGTGACGTAGAAAATACCACAACCTAATGAAGTGACGTAGAAAATACCACAACCTAATGAAGTGACGTAGAAAATACCACAAACTAATGAAGTGACGTAGAAAATACCACAAACTAATGAAGTGACGTAGAAAATACGACAACCTAATGAAGTGACGTAGAAAATACCACAACCTAATGAAGTGACGTAGAAAATACCACAAACTAATGAAGTGACATAGAAAATACCACAAACTAACGAAGTGACGTAGAAAATACCACAAACTAACGAAGTGACGTAGAAAATACCACAAACTAACGAAGTGACGTAGAAAATACCACAACCTAACGAAGTGACGTAGAAAATACCACAAACTAATGAAGTGACGTAGAAAATACCACAAACTAATGAAGTGACGTAGAAAATACCACAAACTAACGAAGTGACGTAGAAAATACCACAAACTAACGAAGTGACGTAGAAAATACCACAAACTAATGAAGTGACGTGAAAATACCACAAACTAATGAAATGACGTAGAAAATACCACAAACTACTGAAGTGACGTAGAAAATACCACAAACTAATGAAGTGACGTAGAAAATACCACAAACTAATGAAGTGACGTGAAAATACCACAAACTAATGAAGTGATGTGAAAATACCACAAACTAATGAAATGACGTGAAAATACCACAAACTAATGAAGTGACGTAGAAAATACCACAAACTACTGAAGTGACGTTGAAAATACCACAAACTAATGAAGTGACATAGAAAATACCACAAACTAATGAAGTGACGTGAAAATACCACAAACTAATGAAGTGACGTAGAAAATACCACAAACTAATGAAGTGATGTAGAAAATACTAACCCTGGGCATAATACTTCACTACGCTCACGGAGCATGCAAAGTTTGTGCTACTACGCAAATTGCACGTAGCAGAGTGAATAACTGTGCTAATTGACATAGCATAGCAACAGTAAAATAAACACCTTTAAATGCTTTGATAAAACAATTTTCTAAGCTAAAAAGCATATAACCAATTCACAAAAATGAACTTTGACAATAATATATCAAGCAATGAGAGAGGTGATGATTTTGGAGTCCCCTAACCTAGGGGAGGACCAAGCAGATGCCTTGAACACAAAAAGCCTATCATGTGAACGATTCAATGGTGGTCCCTTCCTCCTAGGACCACCCCAAGCACAGTTATGGGCAAAAATACAATCCCAACCAAAGGCCCTGCAAAGCATTATGGGACGAGATTAGCAGTGGGCAGTGAATATTATAGTGTCCGATATCAAAATAATTCTACAAAGAGCTGCAGTTCAACTAGTCGTTACTAGGTGTCCCTCACGAGTCAAATGCAAAAGCATTGAAATTATTAATACATCAAGCTGCAGTTCCACTAGTCGTTACAAGATGTCCCTCACGAGTCAAATGCAAAAGTATTGAAAACCTTTCATGAAGCTTTTGCATTTGACTCGTGAGGGACATCTAGTAACGACTAGTGGAACTGCAGCTCTTTGTAGAATTATTTTGATATTGGAAACTATAATATTCACTGCCCACTGCTAATCTCGTCCCATAATGCTTTGCAGGGCCTTTGGTTGGGATTGTATTTTTGCCAATAACTGTGCTTGGGGTGGTCCTAAGAGGATGGGACCACCACTGAATGGTTCAAAAGATGTGTTTTTTGTTTTCAAGGCATCTGCTTGGTTTTCCCCTAGGTTAGGGAGGATCCTAAAATCATCACCTCTCACTGCTTGTTAATTTATCGTTTTCACTTTTGTGTAGTAACTATATGCATTTTTTAGCATATAAAGACAGAGATATTTATTTTATCTTAACTTGCACTGTACAAGGTGCTTTTGGCAATTATTGTACAGTGCAGTCAAGCACACAGCTATGCACTACGCAATGTGCATAGCTACGTGTAGTTAAAAATGTACTTCATGTAGCTACGTGAAGTGCTACTACGCAAACTACGCCCAGGCTTAGAAAATACCACAAGCTAATGAAGTGACGTAGAAAATACCACAAGCTAATGAAGTGACGTGAAAATACCACAAACTAATGAAGTGACGTGAAAATACCACAAACTAATGAAGTGACGTAGAAAATACCACAAACTAATGAAGTGACGTAGAAAATACCACAAACTAATGAAGTGACGTAGAAAATACCACAAACTAACGAAGTGACGTAGAAAATACCACAAACTAACGAAGTGACGTGAAAATACCACAAACTAATGAAGTGACGTAGAAAATACCACAAACTAATGAAGTGACGTAGAAAATACCACAAACTAACGAAGTGACGTAGAAAATACCACAAACTAACGAAGTGACGTAGAAAATACCACAAACTAATGAAGTGACGTGAAAATACCACAAACTAATGAAATGACGTAGAAAATACCACAAACTACTGAAGTGACGTAGAAAATACCACAAACTAATGAAGTGACGTAGAAAATACCACAAACTAATGAAGTGACGTGAAAATACCACAAACTAATGAAGTGACGTGAAAATACCACAAACTAATGAAATGACGTGAAAATACCACAAACTAATGAAGTGACGTAGAAAATACCACAAACTACTGAAGTGACGTAGAAAATACCACAAACTAATGAAGTGACGTAGAAAATACCACAACCTAATGAAGTGACGTGAAAATACCACAAACTAATGAAGTGACGTAGAAAATACCACAACCTAATGAAGTGACGTAGAAAATACCACAACCTAATGAAGTGACGTAGAAAATACCACAAACTAATGAAGTGACGTAGAAAATACCACAAACTAATGAAGTGACGTAGAAAATACGACAACCTAATGAAGTGACGTAGAAAATACCACAACCTAATGAAGTGACGTAGAAAATACCACAAACTAATGAAGTGACGTAGAAAATACCACAAACTAACGAAGTGACGTAGAAAATACCACAAACTAACGAAGTGACGTAGAAAATACCACAAACTAACGAAGTGACGTAGAAAATACCACAACCTAACGAAGTGACGTAGAAAATACCACAAACTAATGAAGTGACGTAGAAAATACCACAAACTAATGAAGTGACGTAGAAAATACCACAAACCAACGAAGTGACGTAGAAAATACCACAAACTAACGAAGTGACGTAGAAAATACCACAAACTAATGAAGTGACGTGAAAATACCACAAACTAATGAAATGACGTAGAAAATACCACAAACTACTGAAGTGACGTAGAAAATACCACAAACTAATGAAGTGACGTAGAAAATACCACAAACTAATGAAGTGACGTGAAAATACCACAAACTAATGAAGTGATGTGAAAATACCACAAACTAATGAAATGACGTGAAAATACCACAAACTAATGAAGTGACGTAGAAAATACCACAAACTACTGAAGTGACGTTGAAAATACCACAAACTAATGAAGTGACATAGAAAATACCACAAACTAATGAAGTGACGTGAAAATACCACAAACTAATGAAGTGACGTAGAAAATACCACAAACTAATGAAGTGATGTAGAAAATACTAACCCTGGGCATAATACTTCACTACGCTCACGGAGCATGCAAAGTTTGTGCTACTACGCAAATTGCACGTAGCAGAGTGAATAACTGTGCTAATTGACGTAGCATAGCAACAGTAAAATAAACACCTTTAAATGCTTTGATAAAACAATTTTCTAAGCTAAAAAGCGTATAACCAATTCACAAAAATGAACTTTGACAATAATATATCAAGCAATGAGAGAGGTGATGATTTTGGAGTCCCCCCTAACCTAGGGGGAGGACCAAGCAGATGCCTTGAACACAAAAAGCCTATCATGTGAACGATTCAATGGTGGTCCCTTCCTCCTAGGACCACCCCAAGCACAGTTATGGGCAAAAATACAATCCCAACCAAAGGCCCTGCAAAGCATTATGGGACGAGATTAGCAGTGGGCAGTGAATATTATAGTGTCCGATATCAAAATAATTCTACAAAGAGCTGCAGTTCAACTAGTCGTTACTAGGTGTCCCTCACGAGTCAAATGCAAAAGCATTGAAATTATTAATACATCAAGCTGCAGTTCCACTAGTCGTTACAAGATGTCCCTCACGAGTCAAATGCAAAAGTATTGAAAACCTTTCATGAAGCTTTTGCATTTGACTCGTGAGGGACATCTAGTAACGACTAGTGGAACTGCAGCTCTTTGTAGAATTATTTTGATATTGGAAACTATAATATTCACTGCCCACTGCTAATCTCGTCCCATAATGCTTTGCAGGGCCTTTGGTTGGGATTGTATTTTTGCCAATAACTGTGCTTGGGGTGGTCCTAAGAGGATGGGACCACCACTGAATGGTTCAAAAGATGTGTTTTTTGTTTTCAAGGCATCTGCTTGGTTTTCCCCCTAGGTTAGGGAGGATCCTAAAATCATCACCTCTCTCACTGCTTGTTAATTTATCGTTTTCACTTTTGTGTAGTAACTATATGCATTTTTTAGCATATAAAGACAGAGATATTTATTTTATCTTAACTTGCACTGTACAAGGTGCTTTTGGCAATTATTGTACAGTGCAGTCAAGCACACAGCTATGCACTACGCAATGTGCATAGCTACGTGTAGTTAAAAATGTACTTCATGTAGCTACGTGAAGTGCTACTACGCAAACTACGCCCAGGCTTAGAAAATACCACAAACTAATGAAGTGACGTAGAAAATACCACAAGCTAATGAAGTGACGTGAAAATACCACAAACTAATGAAGTGACGTGAAAATACCACAAACTAATGAAGTGACGTAGAAAATACCACAAACTAATGAAGTGACGTAGAAAATACCACAAACTAATGAAGTGACGTAGAAAATACCACAAACTAACGAAGTGACGTAGAAAATACCACAAACTAACGAAGTGACGTGAAAATACCACAAACTAATGAAGTGACGTAGAAAATACCACAAACTAATGAAGTGACGTAGAAAATACCACAAACTAATGAAGTGACGTAGAAAATACCACAAACTAATAAAGTGACGTGAAAATACCACAAACTAATGAAGTGATGTAAAAATACCACAAACTAATGAAGTGACGTAGAAAATACCACAAACTAATGAAGTGACGTAGAAAATACCACAAACTAATGAAGTGACGTAGAAAATACCACAAACTAATGAAGTGACGTAGAAAGTACCACACACTAACGAAGTGACGTAGAAAATACCACAAACTAACAAAGTGATGTAGAAAATACCACAAACTAACGAAGTGACGTGAAAATACCACAAACTAACGAAGTGACGTAGAAAATACCACAAACTAATGAAGTGACGTAGAAAATACCACAAACTAACGAAGTGACGTAGAAAATACCACAAACTAACGAAGTGACGTAGAAAATACCACAAACTAACGAAGTGACGTAGAAAATACCACAAACTAACGAAGTGACGTAGAAAATACCACAAACTAATGAAGTGACGTAGAAAATACCACAAACTAATGAAGTGACGTAGAAAATACCACAAACTAATGAAGTGACGTGAAAATACCACAAACTACTGAAGTGACGTAGAAAATACCACAAACTAATGAAGTGACGTAGAAAATACCACAAACTAATGAAGTGACGTGAAAATACCACAAACTAATGAAGTGACGTGAAAATACCACAAACTAATGAAGTGACGTGAAAATACCACAAACTAATGAAATGACGTGAAAATACCACAAACTAATGAAGTGACGTAGAAAATACCACAAACTACTGAAGTGACGTAGAAAATACCACAAACTAATGAAGTGACGTAGAAAATACCACAAACTAATGAAGTGACGTGAAAATACCACAAACTAATGAAGTGACGTGAAAATACCACAAACTAATGAAGTGACATAGAAAATACACAAACTAATGAAGTGACGTAGAAAATACCACAAACTAATGAAGTGACGTGAAAATACCAGAAACTAATGAAGTGACGTGAAAATACCACAAACTAATGAAGTGACGTAGAAAATACCACAAACTAATGAAGTGATGTAGAAAATACCACAAACTAATGAAGTGACGTAGAAAATACCACAAACTAATGAAGTAACGTAGAAAATACCACAAACTAATGAAGTGACGTAGAAAATACCACAAACTAATGAAGTGACGTGAAAATACCACAAACTACTGAAGTGACGTAGAAAATACCACAAACTAATGAAGTGACGTAGAAAATACCACAAACTAATGATGTAAAAATACCACAAACTAATGAAGTGACGTAGAAAATACCACAAACTAATGAAGTGACGTAGAAAATACCACAAACTAATGAAGTGACGTAGAAAGTACCACACACTAACGAAGTGACGTAGAAAATACCACAAACTAACAAAGTGATGTAGAAAATACCACAAACTAACGAAGTGACGTGAAAATACCACAAACTAACGAAGTGACGTAGAAAATACCACAAACTAATGAAGTGACGTAGAAAATACCACAAACTAATGAAGTGATGTAGAAAATACCACAAACTAATGAAGTGACGCAGAAAATACCACAAACTAATGAAGTGACGTGAAAATACCACAAACTAATTGTTGGAAATGGCCCTTTTGCAGGGTCACCCCTGAACTTTTTGCCTGCCTCCTGTATTTTTGCTGACCTGTTTTTGTTGGTTTTATGACTCTGGGCACTTTACCACTGCTGTTCAGTGCTAAAGTGCATATGCTCTCCCTTTGTAAATATGTCTATGTGAATTGGTATATCCCTGATTGGCTTATTTGGTTTACATGTTAGTCCCTAGTAGTGTGGCCTGTGTGTGCCCAGGGCTGGTAAACCAAATGCTGCTGGTGGGCCTGCAGCACTGATGTGTGCCACCCACAGAAGCAGCTTGTAAAGTGTGTCTCAGACCTGCCACTGCAGTGTCTGTGTGCAGTCCAGAATTGCCATCTTGGCTGTGAAGTGCACCCACTTCCCAGCCCCTGAACCTTCCCTTGGCATCATGTAAGTCACCCCTATGGTAGGGTGCATTGTATGTGTAAGGTAGGACATGCCTTGGTGTGTGTAGCATGTCCTGGTAGTGAATTACACCCAATTTCGCTTTTCACTACTGTAAGGCTACCTGTTCCTCATAGGCTGGAATGGGCAGTTTGACTATTACATCCTATAGTCCTAACTGACCCCAGGAACATGGTAGAACAACGAATTTAGTATGCCTGAGCTCAGAATATTAAAATACATCTTTTAGTGAAGTTTATTTTTATATCCTGTGTTTGAAAATACCACTTTTAGAAAGTAGGTATTTTCTTGCCTAAGCCTTCTAGTGTGCTCTGCTGTTATGTGTATTGGCTGTCTGGTTTTGGAGGGACAGGGCAGGCTGAGCCAGACCTGGGTTGAATAGAGAGATCTGGATTTGGAGTATGGGGAGGGGTGGCTCCTTGACTTGAATAGGGCTGTGCCTGGCAAGGTGAATGATGGCTCCACCTCCTACTGTGTGTCTGATAGCAGACCCCCTCTTTCTGAAAGGAAGGATGCAGCCTGGTAAACAAAGTGCTCCAGGACTGACCAGAACTCGTTCTGGCTAGGCTCAGTGACTTGTAGCTTCTGAGAACAAAGACTTTTGGGGTATAAATATCTGTGCTCAAACCCCTACAATTTGTATTGCCCCTGGATCTGAAGAGGAAACTCTGTCCGTGCCACTGGAGGAATCTGCAGGAAGTGACTGTCCTTGTGCTTGTGTGTTTTTCTTGCACTGGCCTGCAGCAGTGACCACTGGACCTTGAAGAAGAGAGAAAAGGACTTTTGAGAGAACTTTTATTTTTGTTACAGCAATTACCCAAGGGCTAGGAAAAGAGCTAGCCTCCTGCTGGAGTCTCAGGCACATCAGACCCAACCACCAACCTCCTGCTTCCTCCCTGCGAGGATTGCTATCTGCTGATGAGGCTCCTGTGAGTTCCATGGCCTCTAGTTTGCTTCAGAGAAAAGAGTGCTGGAAATCGTCGCTAACGCACGTTTGCGAGCCACTGCAGCCGAGAGCGCTGGAAAAATCATCGCGCTGCTGCCGCTGGGTGCTCGCAACACGAAACCATCGCTATCGCCCCTTTGCGAGCCGCTGCAGCTGAGACTCGCTGGAAAAATCATCGCGCTGCTGTCGCCGAGCGCTCGCAACCCCTAAAGAAATCATCGCTTCAAGACATTGCTTTGCGGACGACGTGCGTCCGCCATTTTCATCGCATCGCACCGGATTTCGTCGCTCCCTCGCGGAGCGTCATCTCTTCGCATCGCAACACAATCGCACAGCGCAACAGGATCGTCGCATCGACTTCTCCCTCGCGGCAAGAAAGTCATCGCATCGGCGGCCTAGCGTGCAGAAGTTGGTTGCATCGTCTCCGCACGCATCAGCAGATCGGCGCATCAACCTCCCTTGCGGCAAGGATTTAACGCATCGCCGGCCTCGCATGAGGAAAATCATCGCTACCACTTCTTTGCGACATTTTGTTGGTTTTGCTACTGAATTCAGGTACTTTGTGAGAGAAAGGGTCGCAGAGACCACTGCTTTGGATTTGAACCTTATTTTTGCAACCTTTGAACTATTTTTGACAGTCCTGCAACAGTAATCCTATTTTTGACAGTATTCTGGCTTTTACAGTTATTGGTCTTGTGATAAGTCTACGTATATATATATAAAGATACTTATTTGTTATAACTACTTGTGTGGTGTCCCTTTGTAGTGTTCCTCACTGTGTTACTGTGTATGGTCATAAATGCTTCACACACTGCCTCTGAGATAAGCCTACCTGCTCGTGCTACGTTACCACAGGGTTGATCAGGGGTATCAAGGAGAGTAGCCCTCTCACTCTGACTTAGGAAGAAGGGTCTCTACTTGGACAGTGGCCCGCCATTGCCATCTAGAGACCCCCATTTCTAACACTAATGAAGTGACGTGAAAATACCACAAACTAATGAAGTGACGTAGAAAATACCACAAACTAATGAAGTGACGTGAAAATACCACAAACTAATGAAGTGACGTAGAAAATACCACAAACTAATGAAGTGATGTAGAAAATACCACAAACTAATGAAGTGACGTAGAAAATACCACAAACTAATGAAGTAACGTAGAAAATACCACAAACTAATGAAGTGACGTAGAAAATACCACAAACTAATGAAGTGACGTGAAAATACCACAAACTAATGAAGTGACGTAGAAAATACCACAAACTAATGAAGTGACGTAGAAAATACCACAAACTAATGACGTAAAAATACCACAAACTAATGAAGTGACGTAGAAAATACCACAAACTAATGAAGTGACTTAGAAAATACCACAAACTAATGAAGTGACGTAGAAAATACCACAAACTAATGAAGTGACGTAGAAAGTACCACACACTAACGAAGTGACGTAGAAAATACCACAAACTAACAAAGTGATGTAGAAAATACCACAAACTAACGAAGTGACGTGAAAATACCACAAACTAACGAAGTGACGTAGAAAATACCACAAACTAATGAAGTGATGTAGAAAATACCACAAACTAATGAAGTGACGCAGAAAATACCACAAACTAATGAAGTGACGTGAAAATACCACAAACTAATTGTTGGAAATGGCCCTTTTTGCAGGGTCACCCCTGAACTTTTTGCCTGCCTCCTGTATTTTTGCTGACCTGTTTTTGTTGGTTTTATGACTCTGGGCACTTTACCACTGCTGTTCAGTGCTAAAGTGCATATGCTCTCCCTTTGTAAATATGTCTATGTGAATTGGTATATCCCTGATTGGCTTATTTGGTTTACCTGTTAGTCCGAACGGACAGCGGACAGCTACGCCGCCCACAAGAGCGCCACCCGCAGTCACCATCACCTCATCAGATCCGCCAAAAGGGCCTCACTCAAAGACCGCCTAGACAACAACGCACACAACAGCAAGGAGCTCTTCAACATCGTGAAGGAACTCTCCAACCCCAGCTCCAACACCAACGACATCCAGCCGTCGCGAGACCTGTGCGACTCACTGGCCACCTTCTTCCACCGCAAAATCGCCGACATCCACGACAGCTTCAACACCACGACCGCCCCGGCAACCACCGAGACCACTGCCCCCACAACCACCAACCGCCTGCTCTCCTGGACCAACATCAACGACGAGGACACCAGCGAGATCATGAACACCATCCACTCCGGTTCACCGCTAGACCCGTGCCCTCACCACATCTTCAACAAAGCGAGTACAGCCATCGCGCCCCATCTCCGGAAAATAATCAACATCTCCTTCGAGACAGCAACCTTCCCGGAAAGCTGGAAGCACGCCGAGATCACCGCCTTACTCAAGAAACCCAAGGCAGACCCCAAGGACCTCAAGAACTTCCGACCCATCTCTCTGCTCCCGTTCCCCGTGAAGGTCACCGAGAAAATCGTCAACAAACAACTGACCCGCTACCTCGAGGAGAACAACATCCTGGACCCTTCCCAGTCCGGCTTCCGCAGCAACCACAGCACCGAAACCGCCCTCATCGCCGCCACCGATGACATCAGGACCCTGCTAGACAACGGAGAAACAGCAGCCCTCATCCTCCTGGACCTATCAGCCGCCTTCGACACGGTCTGCCACCACACACTACGAACACGCCTTCACGACGCCGGGATCCAAGAGAAGGCCCTGGACTGGACCACATCCTTCCTTTCCGGCAGAACACAAAGCGTCCGCCTCGCCCCTTCCGATCCAAGGCCACCAAGATCATCTGCGGCGTACCCCAAGGCTCCTCCCTCAGCCCAACGCTGTTCAACATCTACATGGCACCCCTCGCCCACGTCGCCCGACAGCACAACCTCAACATCATCTCCTATGCCGACGACACCCAGCTGATCCTCTCCCTCACCAAAGACCCTCACACCGCCAAAGCCCACCTCCACGAAGGAATGAAGGCCATCGCCGAATGGATGAGGACCAGCCGCCTGAAGCTGAACTCGGACAAGACGGAGGTCCTCATCCTTGGTTCCAACCCTTCAGCCTGGGACGACTCCTGGTGGCCAACATCACTGGGAACAGCCCCGCCACCCACCGACCACGTACGCAACCTAGGGGTCATCCTCGACCCCACCCTCTCCATGACTAAGCAGGTCAACGCCGTTTCCTCATCCTGCTTCAACATCCTCCGAATGCTCCGCAGGATCTTCAAGTGGATCCCCACCGAAACAAGAAAAACAGTCACCCAGGCCCTCGTCACCAGCAGGCTGGACTACGGAAACGCCCTCTACGCAGGAACGACGGCTAAGCTCCTGAGACGGCTGCAACGCATCCAGAACGCCTCTGCACGTCTTATCCTCGACATCCCCCAACGCAGCCACATCACACCCCACCTGAGAGACCTGCACTGGCTCCCTGTCAACAAGAGGATAACCTTCAAGCTCCTCACCCACGCACACAAAGCACTCCACAACTCCGGACCAGCCTACCTCAACAGACGACTCAGCTTCTACACCCCCACCCGCCAGCTCCGCTCGACCAGCCTCGCCCTCGCCACAGTCCCCCGCATCCGGAAAACGACCGCCGGCGGCAGATCCTTCTCCCACCTCGCCGCCAAGACCTGGAACACCCTCCCCACCAACCTCCGACAGACCCAAGACCTACTGGCCTTCAGAAGACTCCTCAAGACCTGGCTCTTCGATCAGTAGCAGCACCACCCCCCTCTTCCCCCAGCGCCTTGAGACCCTCGCGGGTATGTAGTGCGCTTTATAAGTGACATGATTGATTGATTGATTGATTGATTGGTCCCTAGTAGTGTGGCCTGTGTGTGCCCAGGGCTGGTAAACCAAATGCTGCTGGTGGGCCTGCAGCACTGATGTGTGCCACCCACAGAAGCAGCTTGTAAAGTGTGTCTCAGACCTGCCACTGCAGTGTCTGTGTGCAGTCCAGAACTGCCATCTTGGCTGTGAAGTGCACCCACTTCCCAGCCCCTGAACCTTCCCTTGGCATCATGTAAGTCACCCCTATGGTAGGGTGCATTGTATGTGTAAGGTAGGACATGCCTTGGTGTGTGTAGCATGTCCTGGTAGTGAATTACACCCAATTTCGTTTTTCACTACTGTAAGGCTACCTGTTCCTCATAGGCTGGAATGGGCAGTTTGACTATTACATCCTATAGTCCTAACTGACCCCAGGAACATGGTAGAAAAACGAATTTAGTATGCCTGAGCTCAGAATATTAAAATACATCTTTTAGTGAAGTTTATTTTTATATCCTGTGTTTGAAAATACCACTTTTAGAAAGTAGGTATTTTCTTGCCTAAGCCTTCTAGTGTGCTCTGCTGTTATGTGTATTGGCTGTCTGGTTTTGGAGGGACAGGGCAGGCTGAGCCAGACCTGGGTTGAATAGAGAGATCTGGATTTGGAGTATGGGGAGGGGTGGCTCCTTGACTTGAATAGGGCTGTGCCTGGCAAGGTGAATGATGGCTCCACCTCCTACTGTGTGTCTGATAGCAGACCCCTCTTTCTGAAAGGAAGGATGCAGCCTGGTAAACAAAGTGCTCCAGGACTGACCAGAACTGGTTCTGGCTAGGCTCAGTGACTTGTAGCTTCTGAGAACAAAGACTTTTGGGGTATAAATATCTGTGCTCAAACCCCTACAATTTGTATTGCCCCTGGATCTGGAGAGGAAACTCTGTCCGTGCCACTGGAGGAATCTGCAGGAAGTGACTGTCCCTGTGCTGTGTGTTGTTTCTTGCACTGGCCTGCAGCAGTGACCACTGGACCTTGAAGAAGAGAGAAAAGGACTTTTGAGAGAACTTTTATTTTTGTTACAGCAATTACCCAAGGGCTAGGAAAAGAGCTAGCCTCCTGCTGGAGTCTCAGGCACATCAGACTCCACCACCAACCTCCTGCTTCCTCCCTGCGAGGATTGCTATCTGCTGATGAGGCTCCTGTGAGTTCCATGGCCTCTAGTTTGCTTCAGAGAAAAGAGTGCTGGAAATCGTCGCTAACGCACGTTTGCGAGCCACTGCAGCCGAGAGCGCTGGAAAAATCATCGCGCTGCTGCCGCTGGGTGCTCGCAACACGAAACCATCGCTATCGCCCCTTTGCGAGCCGCTGCAGTTGAGACGCGCTGGAAAAATCATCGCGCTGCTGTCGCCGAGCGCTCGCAACCCCTAAAGAAATCATCGCTTCAAGACATTGCTTTGCGGACGCCGTGCGTCCGCCATTTTCATCGCATCGCACCGGATTTCGTCGCTCCTCGCGGAGCGTCATCTCTTCGCATCGCAACACAATCGCACAGCGCAACAGGATCGTCGCATCGACTTCTCCCTCGCGGCAAGAAAGTCATCGCATCGGCGGCCTAGCGTGCAGAAGTTGGTCGCATCGTCTCCGCACGCATCAGCAGATCGGCGCATCATCCTCCCTTGCGGCAAGGATTTAACGCATCGCCGGCCTCGCGTGAGGAAAATCATCGCTACCACTTCTGTGCGACATTTTGTTGGTTTTGCTACTGAATTCAGGTACTTTGTGAGAGAAAGGGTCGCAGAGACCACTGCTTTGGATTTGAACCTTATTTATGCAACCTTTGAACTATTTTTGACAGTCCTGCAACAGTAATCCTATTTTTGACAGTATTGTGGCTTTTACAGTTATTGGTCTTGTGATAAGTCTACGTATATATATATAAAGATACTTATTTGTTATAACTACTTGTGTGGTGTCCCTTTGTAGTGTTCCTCACTGTGTTACTGTGTATGGTCATAAATGCTTCACACACTGCCTCTGAGATAAGCCTACCTGCTCGTGCTACGTTACCACAGGGTTGAGCAGGGGTATCAAGGAGAGTAGCCCTCTCACTCTGACTTAGGAAGAAGGGTCTCTACTTGGACAGTGGCCCGCCATTGCCAACTAGAGACCCCCATTTCTAACACTAATGAAGTGACGTGAAAATACCACAAACTAATGAAGTGACGTAGAAAATACCACAAACTAATGAAGTGACGTAGAAAATACCACAAACTAATGAAGTGACGTGAAAATACCACAAACCAATGAAGTGACGTAGAAAATACCACAAACTAATGAAGTGACGTAGAAAATACCACAAACTAATGAAGTAACGTAGAAAATATCACAAACTAATGAAGTGACGTAGAAAATACCCCAAACTAATGAAGTGACGTAGAAAATACCACAAACTAATGAAGTGACGTAGAAAATACCACAAACTAATGAAGTGACGTACCATCAGATAAAAACAGTGCTGAATACCAAGTTCAATCCTACGCCGAATGTCGACTATGAAAGGTGTAGGAGAGTAGGATCTGCTTCACATGGGTACCCCCACTTTTTGCTGATGCTTCACAGTTTTTCGACTTTAGTCTGGCTGGGGCCCTGCTAATCAGAACCCCAGCCTAGCTGTTTCCTCTCTAAAATGGTTTCTATGTGCCTTAGGCACATCTCTGATTGGAATCTGGAGTGCCCTTATAAGTCCCTAGTATATGGTATACTATGTACCCAGGGCATAGGTACCTCAGAGGCCTACCAGGGGCTGCAGCATGTATTGTGCCACCCCTGGAAGGCCATCCAAAATGACACCACAGGTCTGCTACTGCAGCCTGGGTAAGGTGGTGCATGCACCCCTTACTGTGATATAGGCTACCTATATCACTACAATTGCACACACATATGAACCTATAAGTCACTCCTACAGCAGGCCTTTACAATCCTGAAGGCAGAGTGCTTGGTTTCTATGTGAGAGGGTGCCCCTGCATGAGCAGGGCCCCTCTGCAGCGTTCGGAGTCAATCCTCTGATGCTGTTTGTGGTGCAGCCTGACCATATACTCTTAAGTGCATTATATCCTCGCGTTAAATGCTAAATTTGGGATGGCTGCACAGAAACATGTCGTGTTTGGTGTCAAACATCTTGGAATACTACCCCTCCGCCAATTCTGGCAGCGGGGGTAGCATTCCACCCTTCTAGAGGGAGAGACATGTACAAACTGGGCTACCCGGTATCTTCTTTCCAGAGCCCTGGCATCACAAAATGGATGCCGCTGCCACAGACACGGGTCTGGCCTCCTGCTGCTGACTGAAACTCCGGCAGGGGAGGCCTGGACAATAGGTTTCCTGTCGAAGGGAGGTGTAACCACCTCCCCAGACAGGATAGTGTGTATTGGGGCTGGGCGGGAGCACCCTCTGGTGCTTTGAAGTCCTGCACTGGGGGCACATTTGGTGTCCCTGTGCATATGCCAGTTCAAACCGGTTGCAGGGGCTACCTGCCCCTGCTCTGGCGCGAAACTGGACAAAGGGAATGGGTGTAACCACCCCTCTTCCCTGACCCTCCCATAGGTGGGTCCCCAGAGTATGTCCAACCCCCTAACTTAGTATAAGTATGGGACCCCAGTCCTTAGGACTTCAGATTACCCTGGACGAAACTCTGACACCGAATCCTGGACCTTTGACGCTCTACTTCAAGATTAGAGGACTGAAGAATCTCCCTTGGGGTCAAGGAGTGACTCCCCTGCTTGGCAGGCACCTAAGAAGCAATTGTCCGGTCTGCATCGCTGAAGCTCCCGCTGGACGCCGAAGTCTTTGCATCATCAGAGGTGGATTTCCAGACTTCCCCAAGGTTGCCCTGAGTCCCCAGCAAAGCTGAGGCCCGTAGCTGTCGTGGGTAACGTGGAACCATGACCCCTGGACACCGAGCACATTTGCAAGTGCATCCTCTTCCTGGTCTTCCATGAAGTTGTGCTTTGGGCTCCAAGTAGCCCTCACCTCCAGCACCGACTGCACTGAAGATCACTGGCTTCCACTCCACAAGTGTCCTGCAAGCCAGCTCCAAGTGCGTCCACTCGAGGCTCCTTCACGGTTGCTAGTCCATTGGCTAGTGGGTCCTCCTGAAGGCTACTCTTCTACTGCTTGGGCTTTCCTGGTTGCTCCAGAGGTGCCCTGACTTACCCTTGCTGGGTGAGTCTCCCAGACCTTGCTGGTCTGCAACATCGTCCTTTCTTTGTTTCTTTGAGACCTGCCGTTGCCAAGGCTTGTTGGGTTCAATCCGGTCGACGATACCGCACCAATCGACAAACGTCGTGGGACAGCTCGAATCCAGCTCCTGGTTGTCGTCGACGCCTCCTGGACCTCGTGGCTGAAGAGTCAAGATGACCATCAACCTACCTGAAGCACCCGACATCGGTGGGCATCTGCTCATCGCCTCCCTGGTCACTGGCTAGTGACCCAGACTCTGTCCCCTCTGCTTTCAGGTTCCTCACATCTTCGATCCACCTTTGGATCCACCCGAACACTTTCGACTTGGTCGCCAGCAGCACTTTGCAGCCGATCACCATTGAAAACGACGACGAAACCCGACCCCGAAAGACACCTATGCACCCAGCTCCCCTGGGTGAGGTAACTCGAGTACTCCGGTGCTCCCATGGGTATAGACTCTAGAACCACCTAGTTCTAAAGGGGTTTGCTCCAAGTCCTCCTCTAAGTGTCCTTTTTCTTTACAATTCCAACCGCGAAATTCCCCATAGAAGTCAACGGCGGCTCGCGGCTGTGTTCTCACACTGCACGCGTCCCCGTGGGTCCCCTGTGTCACTACCTTGGGTTGTTCCTTGTGGTCCAAGCATTTCTACAGGCTCTAGGCCTTGTGTCTAACTCAGTCGTGGTTCTTATACCACTTTATTGGTATATGGTTTGGTACGCCCTAGGGCTCAAACGTGTATTTGTGCTATTACTGTTGATAACCGACTTGTAACTTATGTACTTCAAACTCTAGCCTCATAAAGAGACTAGAGGGGTGTGTTTAAGACTAAATACATATATTTTATATATATACCTGGTGTGGTCTCCTTTCATTTAGCCACTCAAGAGATTATAGACTGGTAAAACAAGCTGCTTTACATTCCTTCAAGACTTAGCCTGAAGGCTGCTCTCCATAGCTACCACTAGGATAGCTTTCAATAAAGGTTGTCTTTAACCTATCTCCAATAAGCGGTTGTTTGGACTGGTGCAAGGTGCCCACTATAATTAGTGGACAGCATATACCAGGCCAACTTCTCACAAAAGGTATATCTTCAACCAGGAAAGACAGAAAGCTGGGGTAGGAAGCTGGCTCTGTATATACTTCACGAAAGTAAGGTATAGTGTGCACAGAGTCCAGGAGATCCCCAGAGGTATAGCAGAGGCTTATGTAGATAATACATCACTGTAGGAAGCCGGCTCTATATATACTACACCAAAAAGAGGTATAGTGCGCACAGAGTCCAGTGGAACCCCAAAGGTAGGCAGAGGTAAAAGTAGATAATATCTACTCTCTTTTTGTGGTAGTGTGGGCGAGCAGGTAGGATTATCAGAGGATAATGTTAAACATTTGTTGCACACACTACACACTCAGGCAAGAAATGTTTACACACACTCAGAGACTGAATCCAAGACCAATTGTTTTGTATAAAAATATTACTTTTGTTAATTTTATTTTAGAACTAAGAAGAACTCAGCTGCAGGTTTAAAAATAGCAATAGTTTCAGGTACGGTGGGAATGTGTTGCAAATAACAATAGGAATATTTTAAAATACTTTTACTAATATATAACTTCGGCAACTGTTTTAGAGAATTTTGTATTGTGTTTTGTAAAATGCTAATAAAAATTTCAACACAAAAAAATACTTTTACCACAGCTATCCAATTAAAAAGGGAGTGTAGAACTTTGGCATGCAATTCAATTTCAAAGTCAATGTTAACCAAGGGTGTTTGATGGCACTCAATGCATTTCATAAGGAGAAATTTGGCACAGCAGAAAAACACACAGCGCACAGCATTCTGTGGTTCACCTTTGAGGAGCAGACAAGTAGAAGGTTCAGGTAAAAGGTTCCAAGGTAGGTCTCACAGGAAACTCCTGAGTTTTGGTGGGAGAATAGGACAAAGGAACAGTGTAGCTGGTATGCTACTAAAAGGGCAAAAACAACAATTGATGGACAGAATGCAGAACAATGTCATACATTCACCCCAGTACAGAGATCTGGGCCTAAATCCATCGTTTTTTGCTCACCATGCCATTCCAGTTTGGACCCAGCCATATGCAAATCAGTCTTGACCCTGCGCCCAATGGGAACAGTCCAGCCCGAACTGCCAGGCCTGGTCCTCCCTGGACTGGAAACAAGCATCCTAGGACCGGTTTCATCCCTCATCAGCCATGATAGCTTGACTCCAGTGGCATGGAGAGCACGGGACCCACGTCTGGGCATACCCGTCCCACTCGGGGTGACAAATGCAAAAACAACAATTGATGGACAGAATGCAGAACAATGTCATACATTCACCCCAGTACAAAGATCTGGGCCTAAATCCATCGTTTTTTTGCTCACCATGCCATTTCAGTTTGGACCCAGCCATATGCAGATTTCTTGACTGGGGGGTGAATGTTTTGATTTGTTCTGCATTCCGTCCATCAATTGTGTGTCTTTTGCTTTCTCGCCCTAAGTGCGGCAGGTATGCCCAGACGTGGGTCCTGGGCTCACTGTACCACTGGAATCAAGCTATCCTGGCTGAAGAGGTGTGAAACCCCGAAACCGGTCCTAGGATGCTTGTTTCCGGTCCAGGGAGGACCTGGCTTGGCAGTTCGGGCTGGACTGTTCCCATGAGGAACAGGGTCAAGACTGATTTGCATATGGCCAGGTCTAAACTGGGGTGGCATGGTGAGCAAAAGAATGATGGATTTAACCCAGATCTCTTGACTGGGGGTGAATGTTTTGATTTGTTCTGCATTCCGTCCATCAATTGTGTGTCTTATGCTACTAAAAGGGGCCAATTTGATGAAGGCTGCAAAAAGGGACTTCCAAGGAAGTCAGAGGTCTCCCGAAAGAAGGATGCAGGACCTCCGGGCCGCAGCAGGTTTTCAGAGATCCAGACCGGACAGACAGGGAGCAGCACAAACAGGACACCTTGGCACTGTGCCCAAAAGTGCACCGTCAGGGCTGGCACATTTCTTGTTGAGTTTCCAGGTCTTCTGGTCCACTTAGAAATGTATTCTTTGGAAGCTAGCACTCGTTTCGCCTGGTTTTTGGGTGTAGTGGTCATCTACCCCGGGTATTGGTACTGGGCGGGCAAGGAAGGTCCTGGGACCACCAAATTTGGTATGGTGGTCGATCTGACCCTTTTGAGTGATGGTACCAAGCTGCAGGGTGACAGTACCGCTGTCCCGAGGGAGATTTTCAGCGATTCACGAAGGCTGACAGAACTCTGGGGTTTGTAGAGGCCACACAGCTACAAGAGTGGCTGATGGGGGGCGATTCTCGAGTTCCAGAGTGGTAGGCAGGGCTTTGGCACCGGCATTCCTCTTAGGATCTTCAGTTCTCCCTCCAGCAGCAATTCCTCCTCTTCTTTGATTCTTGGACCACGGAATTCTAGTGTTCTGGTTCAGGGAAGCCCCTAAATACTACCTTTAGGGCCCTTTACCTTGGGGTGGCTACACCCCCGAAATGCCAACCTCCGGCATAAGTCTTATTGGCTATCTTTCCCCATCTTCAATATGGTGGAAAGTGAATTTTGTGCTTTACCTCGCCTCCTCCTGTTGATTGTGGGTTTCCCGTCTTTCTTCAAAAGAGTCATGAATAGAAAGGGGGGCCTTCTCCTGCTACAGGAGAAGTTGGGGGAGGTGAGCAAAGGGCCCCGAGGCCTTTGAAGCTCACCACCTCGGATTACTCATCCTGGCTGGGAGAGGGTGTAAAGCCCTCCACCCAGCACAGGCTTTGTTCTGGGCTCTGCTCACCCCATGTGTCCAGAACAGCATCTCAGGGCAGCAGGCTGGCTCAGACCGCTCAAGAAACACCCTAGAGCTGTTGGGTTTTCAGGGGACCCCTCTAAGGAGACCCCTGAGTGCATTTTTTAACAAATACAGTTCTGGCATCAGGGTGGGTTTATTATTAGGAGTAGTTTGATATCAAACTCTCCTAGTTTCAGTAAATCCGTCACACTGCTGTGAAACTCGAGTTTGGGGAGTTTACAGCCCCTGACTCTATATGGCTTCACTGTCTCTATTGATTGTATGAATTATTACAGAAGGAAATCTGGTCTGGATCCTGAAGTTATTACCTAACTAAAGAATATCCATCTTGTAATAACACGGAAAAGTAAGTTACTAAACATGTATTGACATGTTGTTATCTTTTATATATTGTAAAATACACTTTGGGTAATAAATAATTGGAGTTGGGGTCTATTTACTTTTACTATATTTCTACCCTGTCTACTCTATGTCTTTCTCTTTGTTTTGATTATGGGATTATTGCACTTGGGTCTTACACCTATTAGAATTGTGTGTAATTTTACTGAAGGCAACTATATCACAAGCAGGATGTACATAAAACTTGTTAATAAGAAATAGGAATATTTTGTAACTAGAAAATGAGTTCTGATGGTATTTTTAACTATTTATAGGTTTACCTGTGGCATTTCCTGACGAAGGTGCAATTGGCGCCGAAACGCGCGTCGAAGAATATACTTTTTGCCACTTATGTTCTTTGATTATATTGTATTTTTAATATCAATTATATGAAAGAAAATAATTAAATCATTGTCAATGTATCTTTATAAAATTGATGATTTTTAATAAATATATATGTTAATGTGATGTTTATTTTTTATAAATAAAAGATAATATTTTTACCATATATTTTAGTTATACTGAACTCTTTTTCTTATGTGTTTCATTATGTATTAATGCATATTGCCTAGGAATGTTATTTTCAATTGCAGTCCTGTGGTGTCATTTTGGATGGCCTTCCAGGGGTGGCACAATACATGCTTCAGCCCCTGGTAGGCCTCTGGGGTACCTATGCCCTGGGTACATAGTATACCATATACTAGGGACTTATAAGGGCACTCCAGAATCCAATCTGGGATGTACCTAAAGTACATGGAATCAATTTAGAGAGGAAGCAGCTAGGCTGGGGTCCTGGTCCTGTCCACTGAACCTTTTTGGGCATTTTCTTAGAGGTTAAGTCATTCAGGGGTGTCACTATTGATCCATACCCCTTGACAAATCTTCTGTAGTACCCAGTCAGGCTTAAAAAGGCTCTCACCTGAGTCTGGGTAGTTGGAGCAACCCAGTCCATGATGGTCTGGATTTTGCTCTGCAATGGTTTAACCTGGCCTCCACCCACAAGGTGGCCCAGGTACACAACCTGACTCTGCCCTATCTGGCACTTTGTGGCCTTGATAGTGAGGCCTGCCTTCTGCAGGGCCTCCAAAACATTTCTGAGGTGGACCAGGTAATCCTCCCAGGTGGAGCTAAAGACAGCAATATCATCTAGATATGCTGCACTATAGGCTTCCAGACCTGTAAGGACTGTGTTCACCAACCTCTGAAAAGTGGCAGGTGCATTCTTCAAACCAAAGGGCATCACCACAAATTGGTAAAGCCCACCAGGGGTAGAAAATGCAGTTTTTGGCTTTGCATCATCAGCTAGTCTAATCTGCCAGTAGCCAGCTGTTAGGTCAAATGTGCTTAGATACTTGGCTGAGGCCAAAGTGTCTATTAGCTCATCTGCCCTGTGGATTGGATGGGCATCAGTCCTAGTGACTGCATTGAGGCCTCTGTAGTCCACACAAAACCTCATCTCTCTCTTACCATCTTTGGTGTGAGGTTTTGGCACCAGGACCACTGGACTAGCCCAAGGGCTATCTGAAGGCTCAATGACACCCAGTTCCAACATTTTCTGGACTTCTGTCCTGATACAGTCCCTGACCTGGTCAGGTTGCCTGTAAATCTTACTTTTAACAGGCAGACTGTCCCTAGTGTCTACTTCATGAGTGCACCAGGTGGTCTGACTTGGAGTCAGAGAAAACATGTGTCTGAACTGATTGAGCACCTGTCTACAATAAGTTTGCTGCTGGGCAGTGAGGCTGCCTGCCAAGGCTACACCATCCACTGACCCATCATCAGGGTTCTGTGAGAGCAGGTCAGGGAGAGGGTCACTCTCCTCCTCCTGTCCCTCATCAGTTGCCATGAGCAAGCCCATGTCAGCCCTGTCCACATATGGCTTCAGCCTTTAGACATGGAGCACCCTGTGGGGGCTCCTGGGAGTTGCCAGGTCTACCAGATAGGTAACCTCTCCCTTCTGCTCAACAATTGTATGGGGGCCACTCCACTTGTCTTGGAGGGTTGCTGGGGCCACTGGCTCCAACACCCACACCTTCTGCCCTGGCTGGTAAACAGTCAGCACAGCCTTTTGGTCATGCCAGGCTTTCTGTAATTCCTGGCTAGCCTCAATGTTTTTGGCTGCCTTTTTCATGTACTCAGCCATCCTGGAGCGGAGACCAAGTACATAGTCCACTATGTCCTGTTTAGGGGGTTTGAGAGGTAACTCCCAACCTTCCTTCACCAGACACAATGGACCCCTGACAGGATGGCCAAACAAAAGTTCAAAAGGGCTGTAGCCAACCCCCTTTTGAGGCACCTCCCTGTATGCAAATAAAAGGCAGGGCAAGAGTATGTCCCATCTTCGCCTAACTTTCTGGGAGCCCTTTAATCATGCCCTTCAAGGTTTTGTTGAATCTCTCAACTAAACCATTGCATTGTGGGTGATAGGGTGTGGTGAACTTATAAGTCACTCCACACTCCTTCCACATTCCAGTTAGGTAACTGGACATAAAGTTTGCATCTCTGTCAGATACTACCTCCTTAGGAAAGCCCACTCTTGAGAAAATTCCCAGGAGGGCCCTTGCCACCACAGGTGCTGTAGTGGTCCTAAGGGGAATGGCTTCTGGGTACCTGGTGGCATGGTCCACCACCACCAGGATAAACCTATGCCCAGATGCTGTTTGGGGATCCATGGGACCAACTATGTCAATCCCCACCCTCTCAAAGGCAACCCCCACCACAGGTAGTGGTATCAGGGGGGCCTTTGTGGTGCCACCTGCCTTCCCACTGTCTTGGCAGGTTACACAGGAGCGACAAAACTCCTTGGTGTCTTCAGACATGTGGGGCCAGTGAAAGTGATGGACAATTCTGTCCCAATTCTTGTTCTGGCCCAAGTGACCTGCTAAAGGAATATCATGGGCTAGTGTCAATAGGAAGCCCCTGAACTTCAGAGGTATAACCAACCTCCTGGCTGTTCCAGGCTTGGGGTCTCTACTCTCTGAGTACTGGAGTCCATCATCCCAATACATCTTATGGGTGCCACTAGCATTCCCAGCAGCCTCAGCAGCAGCTTGCTGTCTGAGGGGTTCAAGAGAGGGGCAGTTCAGCTGCTCCTGGCTCAGATCTGCCCTGGAAGGGCCCCCTGTCCCCAAGAACTCAACCTGATCAGGTTCAAGCTCCTCTGGGACAGTTCCTACTTCAGGCCTGAGATCATCTTCCTTAAAAGACTGATCTTCTTCCTGAGCCAAGGGGGAAGGCACTCTCTTAACCCTACTGCCCCTCCTCTTGGGAGGCACCTGGTCCATTATTCCAGAATCCAGGGCCTGTTCAGCTTTTGACATTTTTGCCTGTGACCTAGTCACAGCAAAGACATGTGAAGGGATCCCTAACATTTCTGCATGTTTCCTGAGCTCCACCTCTGCCCAAGCTGAAGTTTCAAGATCATTGCCAAGCAAGCATTCAACTGGTAGGTCTGCACTCACCACAACCTTCTTAAGGCCAGTTACCCCTCCCCAGGAGAAGTTAACAACTGCCAGAGAATGGTCTGTTCTGACATTGCTAGCATTGGTCACTTGGTACATTTCACCAAGTATAATCTGCCCAGGATCCACAAGATCTTTTGTCACCATGGTGACACTTGCTCCTGTGTCCCTGAAAGCCAAAGCCTCTCTTCCATTAATTAAAGGCTGCTGTCTGTATTTGCCCAAATTATTGGGACTCACTAAGGGGGACATATCCATGCCCCCATCACAGACTAGGACAGCCTGAGTTGGCACTCTGACTAGGCCAGAGCCCATCTCAGTACCCAGGGTCAACCCTACTAAACCCTTATTCTGAGTGTTTCCACCACCATTTGTAGCTGGACTAGGGGGAACAGTTGCCTTAGGGGCAATGGTGGCTGGATTAGAGTCTTTGGACTTGGTGCAGTCACTGGTCCAGTGAGTTTTCTGCTTACAGATTTTGCACCATGGATTCTTTTGGCCTTTTCCTTTAGTAGATTGGGATTCCCCACCAGATGCAGATTTTTGGGGACCTTGAGAAGACTTCTGGTCTTTACCCTTTTCCCCACCCTTGTCAGAGTTTTTGGAATCTTGCTTCTTCTGGTCACCACCTTGGTTCTGTACCTTCTGCTTCACCCTGGTTCTGACCCATTTGTCTGCCTTCTTACCCAATTCTTGGGGAGAGGTCAGATCAGAGTCGACCAGGTACTGATGTAGCAACTGATTCTGACAGTTATTAAGAATCTGCTCCCTCATGATTAAATTATACAATCCTTTGAAGTCACACACCTTACTGCCCAGTAACCAGCCTTCCAGAGCCTTAGTAGCACAATCTACAAAGTCCACCCAGTCCTGTGTCTGTGCCTTTTGGGTATCTCTGAACTTCACCCTGTATTGCTCAGTGGTTAAGCCAAACCCATCTATCAGGGCACTCTTCAGGACTTGGTAATCATCAGCATCCTCTTCTCTTACAGTGAGGAGCTTGTCTCTACCTTTGTCTGCAAAGGAGAGCCACAAGATTGCTGCCCACTGCTCCTGGGGGACCCTCTGAACTTTACAGGCCCTTTCCAGTGCAGTAATCCATTTGTGGATGTCATCCCCACTCTGGTAGGGAGGGACAATCTTGCTCAGGTTTCTATGGTCATAAGACCTTTCCCTACCACTAGGGAAGTTGCTGCCACCATGGGACTCTAGTCCCAACTTTCTTCTTTGTCTATGAAGCTCTAGGGACTCCCTGTCTATAGCCAGCTGCTCTCTTCTGATCCTAAGCTGAGCTTCTTCATACTGGAGCAGTCTCTTTCCTTTCATGAGAGGATTCCCTCCTATGAGAGGAAACAGAGGTCCCTATTGAGGTGTCAGAATGGCTAGACTCCTGAGAAGGAGATCTGGACCTTCTAGGCACACTCACAACTCTTTCTGGTGGGACAAAGGGGAGGCCATTCTGGTCCTCCTCCTCATCTGCAGGAGGAGCTGGATTGTCCAGGGCAAGATCATTGTCATCTTCCTGGCCAGTTTCAGAGGTCAGGTCCTGGGTATTTTCACCCCTGGTCCCTTCCTCATCTTCTGCCCCACCCTGTCTGCCTACCCCTTCAGACCCTAGGGGTCTTCTGAGATCATCCAACAGAAGCATCTCCATGAGACGTTGGGTGTTGGCACTTTTGCCTGTCTTCAGCTTCCTAGTCTTGCACAATTCTCTCAATTCCAAGAATGGGAGGTTGTCATACTTGGAGGGTAGAAGCCCACTGGCTTCTGGCAGGGACCTACTGGTTCCTGGCTTTGAAGACATTACTAGTGAGGTGTGGTGTATGCACTACCTACTCTAGTGTGGCCTACTAAACTCTCTTGAGTTGTAGAAAGGGTGTGCTAAGCCCTTGACACACAACTCTAAGTTCAGTAGAACTTACTGTATTTCTAAGCTTGAATTTATATGTACCTCAGGTACCTTTAGTGGTTTTCAGTTAGTCACACACTTGAGATTATCTGGTAAAACAAGGCAAGCTTTAATCCAACCAATGTGAGAAGTTGGCCTGGTATATGCTGTCCACTAGTTATAGTGGGCACCTTGCACCAGTCCAATCAACCTTTATTGATGATAGGTTTAAAGACAACCTTTATTGAAAGCTATCCTGGTGGTAGCTATGGAGAGCAGCCTTCAGGCTAAGTCTTGAAGGAATGTTAAGCTATTGTTTTACCAGTTATAATCTCATGAATGACCAAGTGAAAGGAGAACCACACCAGGTATATATATAAAATATATGTATTTATTACTAAACACAACCCAATAGTCTCTTTATGAGGCTAGAGGTGAAAGTACACAAGTTACAAGTCAAATAGCACAGTAAAATAGCACAATATACGATTAGCCCAAGGGGCGTACCAAACCATACATTAATAAAGTGGTATAAGAACCACAACTTAAGTAGACACAAGGCCTAGAGCCTGTAGAATCGCTGGGACCCCAAGGAACCACCCAAGGTAGTGACACAGGGGACCCACGGGGGCTGTGTGCAGTGTGTGAACAAAGCCGCGAGCTCCGATAAAGTCTATGGGAAAGTCGCGGTTATCGTTTTAGAGTTTAAGGACACTTAGAAATGGACTAGGACCAAACCCTCTTGGACTTAGACAGTTCTAGGGTTAACACCCACGGGAGCACCGGAGTACTTGAGTTACCTCACCCAGGGAAGCCGGGTGCATAGGTGTCGAATGGTGTCGGGTCGCGGCGTCGATTTCAATGGCAGCCTGCCACGAAGTGCTGCTGCCGGGAAGATACGAAGTGTCCAAAGAGATCCAAGCCTGGATCAGAGATGAGAAGAACCTGAAAGCAGAGGGGACAGAGTCTGGGTCACTTGCCAGTGACCAGGGGCACGATAGTCGAATGCCCACCGATGTTGGGTGCTTCAGGTGAAAGAGGTGAAGCTTGACTCTTCAGCCACGAGGACCAGGAGGCGTCGACAACAACCAGGAGCTGGATTTGAGCTGTCCCACAAAGGATGTCGAGTGCTGCAGTGTTGGTGTCCGGATTAACTACAATAAGCCTTGGCAACAGCAACCCACGCAGAAAGGAGAAAGATGCTTCTGTGCAGACCAGCAAGGTCTGAGGGACTCACCACTCGGTGGGAAGTCCAGGCACGTCTGGAGCAACCAGGGAAGCCCAAAGAAAATCAGAGTTGCCTTCACAGGGACCCACCAGTCGATGGACCAGGGATCGCGAAGGAGCCTCAAGTGGAAATGCAAGAAGCGGGCCCACGGAACACTCGTGGAGTGTAGGCTCACAATCTTCGGTGCAATTGGTGCTCGGGGCTTGGGCTATAAGTAACCCAAAGCAAGACTTCAAGAGTTGTTGAGAAGTCAATGCACTAGCAAATGTGCACGGTGTCCAGGGGTTCCGGTTCCACGTCATTTGTGAGGGCTGCGGGTCTCAGCTTTGCTGAGGACTCGGGTCGGCCTCTGAGAAGTCTGGCAATCCTCTTCTTGGGCTACAAGTACTTCGGAGTCCGGCGGGAGCTTCGGAGATGCAGACCGGCAATTGCTCATTGGTGCCTGCCAAGCAGGGGAGTCACTCCTTGACCCCAAGGGAGATTTCTTCAGTCCTCTAGTCTTTAGTAGAGCGTCGAAGTTCCAGGATTCAGTTGCAGAGTTTCGTCCAGGGATATCTAAAGTCCTGTTGCCAGGGTTCCCTTACTTATACTAAAGAAAGGGGTTGGACTAACTCTGGGGACCCACCTATGGGAGGGTTTGCACAGAGGGGTGGCTACACCCATTTCCTTTGTCCAGTTTCACACCAGAGCAGAGGCTGGTAGCCCCTGCAACCGGTTTGAACTGGGGTATGCACGAGGACACCAAATGTGCCCCCAGTGCAGGACTTCAAAGCACTCAGAGAGTGCACCCACCCAGCCCCAATCCACTAAGGCCTGTCTGGGAGGTGGTCACACCTACCTGTGACAGGAACCCTATTGTCCAGGCCTCCCCTGCCAGAGTTTCGGTCAGCAGCAGGAGGCCAGACTCGTGTCTGTGGCTGCAGCATCCATTTTGTGATGCCAGGGCTCTTTAAGGTTTCTACCGGGTATACCGGTGGGGACATGTCTCTCCCTCTAGAAGGGTGGAATTCTACTGGCGGGGGGAAGGATTCCAAGGTGTTTGACACCAAACACGACATGTTTCCGTGCAGCCAGTCCAAAGTTAGCATTTTACCGCGAGGTTATAATGCACTTAAGAGTATATGGTCAGGCTGCACCACAGACAACCCCGGATAGAAGATTCCGAGGGCTGCAGAGGGGCTCTGCTCATGCATGGGCACCCTCTCACATATAACCAAGCACCCTGCCTTCAGGATTGATAAGGCCTGCCATAGCGTTGACTGATAGGTTTCTATGTGCCGTGTTAGGTGAGATATAGTGAACCTATATCTCTGTAAGGGGTGCATGCACCACCTCACTCAGGCTGCAGTAGCAGTCCTGTGGTGTCATTTTGGATGGCCTTCCAGGGGTGGCACAATACATGCTTCAGCCCCTGGTAGGCCTCTGGGGTGCCTATGCCCTGGGTACATAGTCTACCATATACTAGGGACTTATAATGGCACTCCAGAATCCAATCTGGGATGTACCTAAAGTACATGGAATCAATTTAGAGAGGAAGCAGCTAGGCTGGGGTCCTGGATAGCAGGGCCCCAGCCAGACTAAAGTCGAAAAACAGTGTAGCATCAGCAAAAAGTGGGGGTAACCATAAGAGGCAGATCCTACTCTCCTACACTCTTTTGTCGGTCCATTACAGTAGCAGCAGAGAAAAGAAATTTTCATTTTAAAAGCCGACAGAGAGTCACCATAAAAATGCTTTTGTTTTAAAAACAAGATGTAAAATACAATAAATATCTTCTAGAAATGCTAAAAGACATAAGTCAACTAGAGTTTGTCCAAGTGGCACAATACAGTATGAAAGGACCGTACATAGGGTGGCAACTTATTGATTACCAAGAGAACACTTGGCACATCTGATCCACATTGCCATTAGGAACTTGGACATACAGAATACAATAATACGAGATGTGTCTGACTGCAGTATTCTGAAAGCCTCCTGGTGCTTCCTAACTCCCAGGTTTCTGCAAAGTGGAACTATCCACTTAGCTCGAGACGGTCTATACAGAGGCAATAAAATAAAACATGCCTAAGTGTCTCAGGTCCTCCTTGGCAACAAGTACAGTTATCATCCATCATGTCCATTTCTTTGTGCCACTTTCTTTTAAAAGTTTTTACAGGTAGGCACCCATACCTGAACTGTAGATATAGCTTCTTTGCTAGTGGAGGAACGATTTCATCAATAGTGCTCTCAAATAACGGGGTCGGTTTAAAATCGATAAAAACAACAGAGAGTGATCCTTTAAAATGTTGAATATTGTCCATCACAACGCTATCCCAGTAAACAGCTTTAAGACTGGACTTTTGGATTTGACGCAAAGACTCTGGAAAGTCCCAGTATGTAACCTCTGCGAAAGGGCCTTAACAATGCGGAGACACAAGATCTTATTTGCAGATTAGGTCACGAAGGCCCACCCTATACGGCTCTAGTCGATGCCAGAACATGAGCACTCGGAGCTCACGGGGAGGTTTAACAGAGATTGATGTTCTACTACTAGCAAATTGTGCAGCCTCAAATCTCCGCTCCTGGAGCTTTGACATTGTAAATCTCCTTCTGGATATGGTACCAGGGACAGCTGTGCCCTTTCCACCTGTGGAGACCAACATAGGTTTCTTGTAAGTTTCATACCAAGATAACTCAGCCACTACTTCTAGCGGGAGATCACATATAAGCTACTGCCTCCTATGCTGGGCTGTTAGTCTGGTGGAAAATATCATACATTTGGTCTTGGAGCTATTAAGCTCCAAGCCCCGCTCCAGACAAAATGCCTGAAAATCATTCAGCAGTTGCTGGAGCCCCTGAGGCGACTTAAAGATAAGCAGTGTATCATCTGCAAAGAGGAGTGCAGGGGCCCTCTGCCCTGCTATTTTCGTTGCATCACACCAATGCCTGTTCAGAAACTTTATGACATAATTTATATACAGAGTGAACAGTGTGGGCGCAAGTACGCACCCCTGTCTTACCCCTTTGATTCTCTCAATGCCACCTCACTTGGGCCAAGGTGTCCGCATGTAACCTCTTTAAGATGTTCAGAAGGGGAGCCGGAAATCCCATTTCTTCTGGGACTCCCCATAGCTTGTCTTTTGGAACCATATTGAACGCTGATCGAACATCAACAAAGGCAACATGTAAGTTGCCCCTGTTGATAGTCACTTCCCTCCAGTAAATACAACTAAACCGAAAGATCTGATCTATAGTACTCACATGTGATCTAAAACCTGCCTGCCAGTCTCAAATGATGTTCACCTCACAAATCCAATCCTGAAGTTGATCAAGCACCTGCTTACAAAGAATTTCCCGTAGGGAATCTGAGACTGATCGGCCTGTAGTCTGCTGCAAGTGCACAATCGCCCTTCTTAAAGATGGTAACAATTTCAGCTAGCTGCCAAGAGTGGGGGACTTCCATGCCAGTTAGGATACTGTTAGAGAGCAGGTTTATATATGGCCCGCAGATTTCTGGGTTTTCTCTATACAGATCACTAGGTATCCTGTCAGGACCTGGGGCACGGCCTGGGACACAGGAGTTAGTTGCCTTTGTGGTCTCACTTAGCGAACATTGCAAATTGCTGGACTCAAAAGGGACACCACTATCTAGTGAAAGACCACTAGCATTCACTGCCCTAGACTTAGTTGAGTACAACTGACTAGAGTGCGTTACCCACTCGTCTGGTTGGATGTTGGTTTGCATCCACTTGAGGCCACAACAGCTGTTCTCCAACACCATAGCAGGCTTTCTAATATACCGTCCACCGGGGCCAGCAACGCAATTTATAACAAGCCTGGAGGAGAAAGTAGTGCACCCAGCCCTCCGGTACAATAACTTTATTGTGCTAGGCGATCTTAACATACACTTTGATAACAAACTGAACAAAGAAGCCCACACACTATGCAAAGATCTACTGACGCTGAACCTAGCGCAGAAAGTTGACACAAACTCACCAAGGGGGCCATATTTTAGACCCAATTTTCTCCAACTCCTCCGAGATAGAGGTGGAAATTCCATGGCCTATCCCATGGTCAGACCATTACTTAGTCCCTTTGCACAGAAGGAAGGTGGAGCGAATTTCTGAGAAAATCACGAGAAGGCAGTGGAATAATTTTAATTCTACTATGTTCAACCAGGCTCTGATGGAAAATAAACCCACATTAACTAAAGATATAAATGTAGCCAACAAGCAACTTGAAACTTGGATTACGGAGGCCCTAGATGAGATAGCTCCATGGAGCACGAGGTCTCCTAAAAGACATAATGCCTCAGCTCCATGGTTCAACGATGAACTGAGGAACGCCAAAAAAAAGTGTAAGAAGTCCGAGCGAGCATGGAGGAAAGAATACTGTAGTAAGGCTAAAGATAACTACAAAAAAGAACTAAAACAATATCACACACTAATCAGGAAAATAAGATGCAATTTCTATACAGAGAAAATTGATAGGGCGAAGTAACTCCTCAAAGAAATGTTCGCTATATTAAAGTCCCTCAAAACATACGAAAACAAAAAATGAGGCACCCACCTCAGTAGAGAGCTGTAATAAAGTGGCAGAGTTTTTTGCTGACAAAGTGACAAAAATCTACGAGAGCTTTCCAATAGAAGCACGACAAGGAACAAATCTAAAACATAAAAATCAGACGAATTTCGCTGGAGTAACGTTAGATGAATTTAAGATCCAGGAGTTAGAAGAACTCATAGCCACAGCAAAAGGGATAAAATCTGGATCCCCGTTAGACCCTGCACGTCCGGACAGAGTAATGGAGGGAGCAGAACTGATCATGCCGTATATCTCTGAGCTAATCTCTTGCTCCTTCCAGAATGGCATGGTCCCTACCAAATGGAAACAAGCAATTGTTCGCCCTCTAAAAAAGAAACAGTCAATAGAGATAACTGTATTAGAGAATCTACGTCCTATCTCACTGCTGCCGTTCGTGGCCAAAATCGCTGAGAAAACGGTTAATAAACAATTGGTAGACCATATCAACAGGAATGAGCTGTTCCACCCTTCGCAATCAGGTTTCAGAAAGGACCACTCAACTGAGACAGCACTCCTTATGGCCACTGAAACGCTGAGAAAATTCGCCGATGAAGGGCAGACAGCCGCCTTGATCTTGTTGGACCTAAGTGCGGCGTTTGACACCGTTTCACACAAGATACTCCTACAAAGAATAGAGGCCTGTGGTATCAGGCAAAATGCTCTTTGCTGGCTGACTTCGTTCCTCTCCGCACGGAGCTTCCAAGTCACACAACGGCCATATTTATCCAAGAGTATCCCCTTGCCGCAAGGGGTCCCACAGGGATCGATTCTGAGCCCCACCCTATTTAACTTATATGTTAGCCCCCACTTTTTTTATGGTGTTTTGCTGGTTTATGACTTAGTTGGACTGGGATCCTGCTATTCAGGGCCCCAGTCTATCTGCTTTCTCTGTAAAAGGTTTCCATGTGCCTTAGGCACATCTCTGATTGGAATCTGGAGTGCCCTTATAAGTCCCTAGTATATGGTATACTATGTACCAAGGGCATAGGTACCTCAGAGGCCTGCCAGGGGCTGCAGCATGTATTATGCCACCCCTGGAAGGCCATCCAAACTGACACCACAGGTCTGCTACTGCAGCCTGGGTAAGGTGGTGCATGCACCCTCTTACTGTGATATAGGTTACCTATATCACTAAATACATACACACATATAAACCTATAAGTCACTCCTAAGGCAGGCCTTATCAATCCTAAAGGCAGAGTGCATGGTTCCTATGTGAGAGGGTGCCCCTGCATGAGCAGGGCCCCTCTGCAGCGTTCGGAGACCCTTCTCTGATGCTGTTTGTAGTGCAGCCTGACCATATACTCTTAAGCGCATTATAACCTCGCGGTAAAATGCTAACTTTGGAATGGCTGCACCTAAACATGTCGTGTTTGGTGTCAAACATCTTGGAATACTACCCCCCGCCAATTCTGGCGGCGGGGGTAGCATTCCACCCTTCTAGAGGGAAAGACATGTTAACTCTGACTAGCCCGGTAACTTCTTTCCAAAGCCCTGGCATCACAAAATGGATGCTGCTGCCACAGACACGAGTCTGGCCTCCTGCTGCTGGACGAAACTCCGGCAGGGGAGGCCTGGACAATAGGTTTCCTGTCCCAGGGAGGTGTGACCACCTCCCCAGACAGGATAATGTGTATTGGGGCTGGGCGGGAGCACCATCTGTGTGCTTTGAAGTCCTGCACTGGGGGCACATTTGGTGTCCCTGTGCATACCCCAGTTCAAACCGGATCAGGGGCTTCCAGCCCCTGCTTTGGCGCGAACTGGACAAAGGGAAAGGGGTGTAGCCACCCTCTGCCCTGACCCACCCATAGGTGGGGCCACAGAGTAGTCCAACCCCTATCCTTAGTATAAGTATAGGAACCCAGTCCTTAGGACTTTAGATTATCCCTGGACGAAACTCTGAAACTGAATCCTGGACCTTCGATGCTCTACTCACGATTAGAGGACAGAAGAATCTCCCTTGGGGTCAAGGAGTGACTCCCCTGCTTGGCAGGCACCAAAGAAGCATCTGTCCGGTTCGCATTTCTGAAGCTCCCGTCGGACGCCGAAGTCATCGCATCACCAGAGGTGGATTCTCAGACTTCCCCGAGGCTACCCTGAGTCCCCAGCAAAGCTGAGGCCCGTGGCTATCGTGGGTGACTTGAGACCGTGACCCCTGGACACCGAGCACATTTGCAAGTGCATCCTCTTCTGGGTCTCCCAAGAAGTCGTGCTTTGGGCTCCGAGTAGCCCTAGCCTCCAGCACCAACTGCACCGAAGATCACTGGCCCCCACTCCACGAGTGTCCTGTGAGCCAGATCCACGTGCGGCGTCATGAGGCTCCTTCGCGGTCGCTAGCCCGTTGGCTAGTAGCCCTTAACGAAGGCCAATCTTTTTCTAACTTGGCATCCTGGTTGCTCCAGGCCTGCCCTCACTTACCCTCGCTGGGTGAGTTCCCCAGACCTTGCTGGTCTGCACCATCGACGATCTTCTTCTGCATCGAGACTTGCCGTTGCCAAGGCTTGTTGGGTCCAATCCGGTCGCCGACACCTCAGCACTCGACAGACATCGTGTACCAGCCCGAATCCTGCTCCTGGTTGCCGACAACGCCTCCTGGACCTCGTGGCTGAAGAGTCAAGACGACCGTCAACGCACCTGAAGCACTCGACATCGGTGGGCATCTGTCCATCGCCTTCCTGGTCACTGGCTAGTGACCCAGACTCTGTCCCCTCTGCTTTCAGGTTCTTCAGAACTCCGATCCACTCTTGGATCCACCCGGACACTTTTCACTTGGTCGCCAGCAGCACTTTGCAGCAGATCGCCATTCAAATCGACGACGAAACCCGACCCCGAAAGGCACCTATGCACCCGGCTTCCCTGGGTGAGGTAACACGAGTACTCCGGTGCTCCCGTGGGTAGAGACTCTTCAAAGTCCTAGATCTCAAAGGGTTTGGTCCAAGTCCTCTTTTAAGTGTCCCTTTTCTCTAATTTCCCGATCACGACTTTCTCCATAGAAGTCAACGGCGTATCGCGGTTGTGTATTTACACTGCACGCGTCTCCCGTGGGTCCCCTGTGTCACTACCTTGGGTGGTTCCTTGTGGTCCAAGCACTTCTAGAGGCTCTAGGCCTAGTGTCTAGTTCAGTCGTGGTTCGCATACCACTTTATTGGTATATGGTTTGGTACGCCCCTAGGGCCCAAACGTGTATTTGTGCTATTACTGTGTTTAAATAACTTCTAACTTATGTACTTCGAACTCTAGCCTCATAAAGAGACTAGAGGGGTGTGTTTAGCAATAAATACATATATTTTGAATATATACCTGGTGTGGTGCTCTTTCATTTGATCACTCAAGAGATTATAGACTGGTAAAACAAGCTGCTTTACATTCCTTCAAGACTTAGCCTGAAGGCTGCTCTCCATAGCTACCACTAGGATAGCTTTCAATAAGGTTGTCTTTAACCTATCTCCAATAAGGGGTTGTTTGGACTGGTGCAAGGTGCCCACTATAATTAGTGGACAGCATATGCCAGGCCAACTTCTCACATTGGTGTGCAGCGTGTGGGATTCCAGCTTGCTATTGTTTTACCAGATAATCTCAATTGAATTGATCAACTGAAAACCACTAAAGGTACCTAAGGTACATATAATTTAAGCTTAGAATACAGTAAGTTCTACTGAACTTAGAGTTGTGTGTTAAGGGATAGCACAACCCTTTCTACAACTCAAGAGAGTTTAGTAGGCCACACTAGAGTAGGTAGTGCATACACCACACCACACTAGTAATGTCTTTAAGGGTAGGATCTAAAGAATCCTTGCAGGAAGCCATTGAGCTTCCACCCTCCAAGTATGATACACTCCCATTCTTGGAATTGAGAGCTTTATGCAACTTGAGAAAAATAAGGACAGGCCAAAGCCCCACCACCCAACACCTCAAGGAGTTGTTGGTGGCTTATGACCTTAGTAAGCCCTTGGGGACTGAAGGGGTAGGAGCTGAGGGTGGGGCAGAAGATGAGGATGGGACCAGGGGTACCAATACCCCCAGCCCCCCCTCTGAAACTGGCCAGGAGGGCGACAATGGCCCTGACCTGGATAATCCAACCCCTCCTGAGGAAGATGAAGAGGAGGATCAGAATGATGCCCCCTTTGTCCCCCCAGGAAGGATTGTGAGTGTGCCCAGAAGGTCTAGATCTTCTTCTCAGGAGTCTAACCACTCTGGCACCTCAATAGGGAGCTCTGTCTCATCTCATAGGAGGGAATCCTCTCATGAGAGAAGAAAGAGGCTGGTTCAATATGAGGAAGCTCAGCTTGAACTCAAAAAGAAGCAACTAGCCATAGACAGGGAGTCCCTAGATCTCTTTAGAGAGAGAAGAAAGTTGGGACTAGAGTCCCATGGTGGCAGCAATATCCCTAGAGATAGGGAAAGGTCTTATGACCATAGAAACCTAAACAAGATTGTCCCTCCCTACCAGAGTGGGGATGACATCCACAAATGGATAACTGCACTGGAGAGGGCCTGTAAAGTTCAGAAGGTCCCCCAGAGGCAGTGGGCAGCAATCTTGTGGCTCTCCTTTGCAGACAAAGGTAGAGACAAGCTCCTCACTGTAAGAGAAGAGGATGCTGACAATTACACAGTCTTGAAGAGTGCTCTGATAGATGGGTTTGGCCTAACCACTGAACAGTATAGGTTGAAGTTCAGAGACACCCAAAAAGCTCAGACTCAAGACTGGGTTGATTTTGTAGATTGTGCTACAAAGGCTCTGGAAGGTTGGATACATGGCAACAAAGTGCATGACTTTTTAGGATTGTACAATTTGATTATGAGGGAGCAGATCCTTAATAATTGTCAAAACCAGCTTTTGCACCAGTATCTGGTGGACTCTGATCTGACCTCTCCCCAAGAATTGGGAAAGAAGGCAGACAAATGGGTCAGAACCAGAGTAAAAACTAGAAATCAGGGTGGTGACCAGAAGAAAGATTCTACTAAGTCCCAAGAGAAAGGTGGGGATAAATCTAAGGATAAGTCCCCTACAGGGCCCCAAAATTCCTCTTCTGGGGGTGGGTCCCAAACTCCTTCCTCTCCTGAAAAGAAACCATATTGCCATGTCTGTAAAAAGCCTGGGCACTGGAAAACTGATCCCAGTTGCCCCAGGATTGGCAATAAAGAAAATGTTCCTCCCACAACTACTACCACCCCTCCTGGTACTACCAGTAGTAATCCTCCAGTTGGGAGTAGTGCACCCAAAAAGTTAGGTGCTTTTGCAAGAGGAACAGAGGTGGGCCCTAGTTTAGACAGGGACCCCTCAACAGACTCCTCTGACTCTGATGGTGGTATAGGATTTGCCACCTTTACCATGGGTCCCATAGCATTGGGCAGGTACAGATTGGAGCCAATAATTAATGGTCAGAAAGCTGTGGCATTTAGGGACACAGGGGCTAGTGTCACCATGGTGGCAGGGAAACTAGTCCCCCCTCACCAGCTTTTACCTGAGTTTAAATACCAGGTGACCAACATTGATGGTGTCAGAACAGATCACCCCATGGCCATAGTCAATCTCAGCTGGGAGGGGGTCACAGGCCCAAAAAGAGTGGCAGTGTCCCCAACCCTACCTGTAGATTGCCTGATGGGCAATGATCTGGAAATTTCAGCCTGGGCTGAAGTTGAACACCAAACCCATCTCAGGATGCTGGGCGTCCCTGTAAAGGTTAGTGGGGCTGTAATGGCCACAGCCCCAGCCCAAGAATTTGGAAAGATGGAGCCTGAAAGAATGGCCCACTCTCCCCCAAAAGAGAGCACAAGGGTTGAAGAAAAGTCTTCTTCCCTCCAGACAGTAGGTAAGGGTCAGCCTCCTCAGGGAACTGACCCTACCCCTAGTGAAGGAACTGCCCCAGAGGTAGTCAGGCCTGGCCTGGCCACACCCCTGATGGCAGAGGACCCTTCCAAGGTGGTACCCAGTCTGGAGCAGGTAACCTGCCCCTCTCTACCCTGCCTCAGCCAGCCCAGGGCTGCAGAGGTCAGGGAGGTCAGTGGACCCCCAGGGCCCCCTGTCCAGAGGAACCCCCCATCAGCAGATTAGGGGCACCCAGTCTAGTAGCCCTAGCCAGGTGAAAACTCCTCTACACACTGAGGGATCCCCCATGCCTTTATGTAGGGACCTCCCCCAGAAGGACTCTGGTAGGCAAGGGCAAACCTGGGACCTGAAGGTTCCAAACCTGCCCTGTCCCTCCAGTAGTCCATCCAAAGGGACCCAACCCCCAGCTGTAGGCAGCCAAAGGTTGACCCTTAGAGCAAAGTGCAACTCAGTCATGGAAAGACAGGCATACATGGTGACCAGTGATCTGAGGAAACTGAGGCCAACATTCCTAGGGCCTCACTTCCCTACTCAGACACCTCACCAGCCTTGTACTTTACCTAAGCACACCACAGGTAGTGATTCCCCATGGTGGAGACCCTCTTATACCCTTAGGGTGAGGGATTGCTTAGTGGACCATAAGACAGGGGGCAACCATGCTAGTGCAGGTGCTTCCTTATATGACCACTTAGTCAATGAAGGCTCAACTGGCCAAGGTTAGCCTTATCTCCTTTCGTTTGGGGGGGTTATGTAGGAAGGTGGAATCTGACTATATGGTTGCCCCCACTTTTTTTATGGTGTTTTGCTGGTTTATGACTTAGTTGGACTGGGATCCTGCTATTCAGGGCCCCAGTCTATCTGCTTTCTCTGTAAAAGGTTTCCATGTGCCTTAGGCACATCTCTGATTGGAATCTGGAGTGCCCTTATAAGTCCCTAGTATATGGTATACTATGTACCAAGGGCATAGGTACCTCTGAGGCCTACCAGGGGCTGCAGCATGTATTATGCCACCCCTGGAAGGCCATCCAAACTGACACCACAGGTCTGCTACTGCAGCCTGGGTAAGGTGGTGCATGCACCCCTTACTGTGATATAGGTTACCTATATCACTAAATACATACACACATATAAACCTATAAGTCACTCCTAAGGCAGGCCTTATCAATCCTAAAGGCAGAGTGCATGGTTCCTATGTGAGAGGGTGCCCCTGCATGAGCAGGGCCCCTCTGCAGCGTTCGGAGACCCTTCTCTGATGCTGTTTGTAGTGCAGCCTGACCATATACTCTTAAGCGCATTATAACCTCGCGTTAAAATGCTAACTTTGGAATGGCTGCACCTAAACATGTCGTGTTTGGTGTCAAACATCTTGGAATACTACCCCCCGCCAATTCTGGCGGCGGGGGTAGCATTCCACCCTTCTAGAGGGAAAGACATGTTAACTCTGACTAGCCCGGTAACTTCTTTCCAAAGCCCTGGCATCACAAAATGGATGCTGCTGCCACAGACACGAGTCTGGCCTCCTGCTGCTGGACGAAACTCCGGCAGGGGAGGCCTGGACAATAGGTTTCCTGTCCCAGGGAGGTGTGACCACCTCCCCAGACAGGATAATGTGTATTGGGGCTGGGCGGGAGCACCATCTGTGTGCTTTGAAGTCCTGCACTGGGGGCACATTTGGTGTCCCTGTGCATACCCCAGTTCAAACCGGATCAGGGGCTTGCAGCCCCTGCTTTGGCGCGAACTGGACAAAGGGAAAGGGGTGTAGCCACCCCTCTGCCCTGACCCACCCATAGGTGGGGCCACAGAGTAGTCCAACCCCTATCCTTAGTATAAGTATAGGAACCCAGTCCTTAGGACTTTAGATTATCCCTGGACGAAACTCTGAAACTGAATCCTGGACCTTCGACGCTCTACTCACGATTAGAGGACAGAAGAATCTCCCTTGGGGTCAAGGAGTGACTCCCCTGCTTGGCAGGCACCAAAGAAGCATCTGTCCGGTTCGCATTTCTGAAGCTCCCGTCGGACGCCGAAGTCATCGCATCACCAGAGGTGGATTCTCAGACTTCCCCGAGGCTACCCTGAGTCCCCAGCAAAGCTGAGGCCCGTGGCTATCGTGGGTGACTTGAGACCGTGACCCCTGGACACCGAGCACATTTGCAAGTGCATCCTCTTCTGGGTCTCCCAAGAAGTCGTGCTTTGGGCTCCGAGTAGCCCTAGCCTCCAGCACCACCTGCACCGAAGATCACTGGCCCCCACTCCACGAGTGTCCTGTAAGCCAGATCCACGTGCGGCGTCACGAGGCTCCTTCGCGGTCGCTAGCCCGTTGGCTAGTAGCCCTTAACGAAGGCCAATCTTTTCCTAACTTGGCATCCTGGTTGCTCCAGGCCTGCCCTCACTTACCCTCGCTGGGTGAGTTCCCCAGACCTTGCTGGTCTGCACCATCGACGATCTTCCTCTGCATCGAGACTTGCCGTTGCCAAGGCTTGTTGGGTCCAATCCGGTCGCCGACACCTCAGCACTCGACAGACATCGTGTACCAGCCCGAATCCTGCTCCTGGTCGCCGACAACGCCTCCTGGACCTCGTGGCTGAAGAGTCAAGACGACCGTCAACGCACCTGAAGCACTCGACATCGGTGGGCATCTGTCCATCGCCTTCCTGGTCACTGGCTAGTGACCCAGACTCTGTCCCCTCTGCTTTCAGGTTCTTCAGAACTCCGATCCACTCTTGGATCCACCCGGACACTTTTCACTTGGTCGCCAGCAGCACTTTGCAGCAGATCGCCATTCAAATCGACGACGAAACCCGACCCCGAAAGGCACCTATGCACCCGGCTTCCCTGGGTGAGGTAACACGAGTACTCCGGTGCTCCCGTGGGTAGAGACTCTTCAAAGTCCTAGATCTCAAAGGGTTTGGTCCAAGTCCTCTTTTAAGTGTCCCTTTTCTCTAATTTCCCGATCACGACTTTCTCCATAGAAGTCAACGGCGTATCGCGGTTGTGTATTTACACTGCACGCGTCTCCCGTGGGTCCCCTGTGTCACTACCTTGGGTGGTTCCTTGTGGTCCAAGCACTTCTAGAGGCTCTAGGCCTAGTGTCTAGTTCAGTCGTGGTTCGCATACCACTTTATTGGTATATGGTTTGGTACGCCCCTAGGGCCCAAACGTGTATTTGTGCTATTACTGTGTTTAAATAACTTCTAACTTATGTACTTCGAACTCTAGCCTCATAAAGAGACTAGAGGGGTGTGTTTAGCAATAAATACATATATTTTGAATATATACCTGGTGTGGTGCTCTTTCATTTGATCACTCAAGAGATTATAGACTGGTAAAACAAGCTGCTTTACATTCCTTCAAGACTTAGCCTGAAGGCTGCTCTCCATAGCTACCACTAGGATAGCTTTCAATAAGGTTGTCTTTAACCTATCTCCAATAAGGGGTTGTTTGGACTGGTGCAAGGTGCCCACTATAATTAGTGGACAGCATATGCCAGGCCAACTTCTCACATTGGTGTGCAGCGTGTGGGATTCCAGCTTGCTATTGTTTTACCAGATAATCTCAATTGAATTGATCAACTGAAAACCACTAAAGGTACCTAAGGTACATATAATTTAAGCTTAGAATACAGTAAGTTCTACTGAACTTAGAGTTGTGTGTTAAGGGATAGCACAACCCTTTCTACAACTCAAGAGAGTTTAGTAGGCCACACTAGAGTAGGTAGTGCATACACCACACCACACTAGTAATGTCTTTAAGGGTAGGATCTAAAGAATCCTTGCAGGAAGCCATTGAGCTTCCACCCTCCAAGTATGATACACTCCCATTCTTGGAATTGAGAGCTTTATGCAACTTGAGAAAAATAAGGACAGGCCAAAGCCCCACCACCCAACACCTCAAGGAGTTGTTGGTGGCTTATGACCTTAGTAAGCCCTTGGGGACTGAAGGGGTAGGAGCTGAGGGTGGGGCAGATGATGAGGATGGGACCAGGGGTACCAGTACCCCCAGCCCCCCTCTGAAACTGGCCAGGAGGGCGACAATGGCCCTGACCTGGATAATCCAACCCCTCCTGAGGAAGATGAAGAGGAGGATCAGAATGATGCCCCCTTTGTCCCCCCAGGAAGGATTGTGAGTGTGCCCAGAAGGTCTAGATCTTCTTCTCAGGAGTCTAACCACTCTGGCACCTCAATAGGGAGCTCTGTCTCATCTCATAGGAGGGAATCCTCTCATGAGAGAAGAAAGAGGCTGGTTCAATATGAGGAAGCTCAGCTTGAACTCAAAAAGAAGCAACTAGCCATAGACAGGGAGTCCCTAGATCTCTTTAGAGAGAGAAGAAAGTTGGGACTAGAGTCCCATGGTGGCAGCAATATCCCTAGAGATAGGGACAGGTCTTATGACCATAGAAACCTAAACAAGATTGTCCCTCCCTACCAGAGTGGGGATGACATCCACAAATGGATAACTGCACTGGAGAGGGCCTGTAAAGTTCAGAAGGTCCCCCAGAGGCAGTGGGCAGCAATCTTGTGGCTCTCCTTTGCAGACAAAGGTAGAGACAAGCTCCTCACTGTAAGAGAAGAGGATGCTGACAATTACACAGTCTTGAAGAGTGCTCTGATAGATGGGTTTGGCCTAACCACTGAACAGTATAGGTTGAAGTTCAGAGACACCCAAAAAGCTCAGACTCAAGACTGGGTTGATTTTGTAGATTGTGCTACAAAGGCTCTGGAAGGTTGGATACATGGCAACAAAGTGCATGACTTTTTAGGATTGTACAATTTGATTATGAGGGAGCAGATCCTTAATAATTGTCAAAACCAGCTTTTGCACCAGTATCTGGTGGACTCTGATCTGACCTCTCCCCAAGAATTGGGAAAGAAGGCAGACAAATGGGTCAGAACCAGAGTAAAAACTAGAAATCAGGGTGGTGACCAGAAGAAAGATTCTACTAAGTCCCAAGAGAAAGGTGGGGATAAATCTAAGGATAAGTCCCCTACAGGGCCCCAAAATTCCTCTTCTGGGGGTGGGTCCCAAACTCCTTCCTCTCCTGAAAAGAAACCATATTGCCATGTCTGTAAAAAGCCTGGGCACTGGAAAACTGATCCCAGTTGCCCCAGGATTGGCAATAAAGAAAATGTTCCTCCCACAACTACTACCACCCCTCCTGGTACTACCAGTAGTAATCCTCCAGTTGGGAGTAGTGCACCCAAAAAGTTAGGTGCTTTTGCAAGAGGAACAGAGGTGGGCCCTAGTTTAGACAGGGACCCCTCAACAGACTCCTCTGACTCTGATGGTGGTATAGGATTTGCCACCTTTACCATGGGTCCCATAGCATTGGGCAGGTACAGATTGGAGCCAATAATTAATGGTCAGAAAGCTGTGGCATTTAGGGACACAGGGGCTAGTGTCACCATGGTGGCAGGGAAACTAGTCCCCCCTCACCAGCTTTTACCTGAGTTTAAATACCAGGTGACCAACATTGATGGTGTCAGAACAGATCACCCCATGGCCATAGTCAATCTCAGCTGGGAGGGGGTCACAGGCCCAAAAAGAGTGGCAGTGTCCCCAACCCTACCTGTAGATTGCCTGATGGGCAATGATCTGGAAATTTCAGCCTGGGCTGAAGTTGAACACCAAACCCATCTCAGGATGCTGGGCGTCCCTGTAAAGGTTAGTGGGGCTGTAATGGCCACAGCCCCAGCCCAAGAATTTGGAAAGATGGAGCCTGAAAGAATGGCCCACTCTCCCCCAAAAGAGAGCACAAGGGTTGAAGAAAAGTCTTCTTCCCTCCAGACAGTAGGTAAGGGTCAGCCTCCTCAGGGAACTGACCCTACCCCTAGTGAAGGAACTGCCCCAGAGGTAGTCAGGCCTGGCCTGGCCACACCCCTGATGGCAGAGGACCCTTCCAAGGTGGTACCCAGTCTGGAGCAGGTAACCTGCCCCTCTCTACCCTGCCTCAGCCAGCCCAGGGCTGCAGAGGTCAGGGAGGTCAGTGGACCCCCCAGGGCCCCCTGTCCAGAGGAACCCCCCATCAGCAGATTAGGGGCACCCAGTCTAGTAGCCCTAGCCAGGTGAAAACTCCTCTACACACTGAGGGATCCCCCATGCCTTTATGTAGGGACCTCCCCAGAAGGACTCTGGTAGGCAAGGGCAAACCTGGGACCTGAAGGTTCCAAACCTGCCCTGTCCCTCCAGTAGTCCATCCAAAGGGACCCAACCCCCAGCTGTAGGCAGCCAAAGGTTGACCCTTAGAGCAAAGTGCAACTCAGTCATGGAAAGACAGGCATACATGGTGACCAGTGATCTGAGGAAACTGAGGCCAACATTCCTAGGGCCTCACTTCCCTACTCAGACACCTCACCAGCCTTGTACTTTACCTAAGCACACCACAGGTAGTGATTCCCCATGGTGGAGACCCTCTTATACCCTTAGGGTGAGGGATTGCTTAGTGGACCATAAGACAGGGGGCAACCATGCTAGTGCAGGTGCTTCCTTATATGACCACTTAGTCAATGAAGGCTCAACTGGCCAAGGTTAGCCTTATCTCCTTTCGTTTGGGGGGGGTTATGTAGGAAGGTGGAATCTGACTATATGGTTGCCCCCACTTTTTTTATGGTGTTTTGCTGGTTTATGACTTAGTTGGACTGGGATCCTGCTATTCAGGGCCCCAGTCTATCTGCTTTCTCTGTAAAAGGTTTCCATGTGCCTTAGGCACATCTCTGATTGGAATCTGGAGTGCCCTTATAAGTCCCTAGTATATGGTATACTATGTACCAAGGGCATAGGTACCTCAGAGGCCTACCAGGGGCTGCAGCATGTATTATGCCACCCCTGGAAGGCCATCCAAACTGACACCACAGGTCTGCTACTGCAGCCTGGGTAAGGTGGTGCATGCACCCCTTACTGTGATATAGGTTACCTATATCACTAAATACATACACACATATAAACCTATAAGTCACTCCTAAGGCAGGCCTTATCAATCCTAAAGGCAGAGTGCATGGTTCCTATGTGAGAGGGTGCCCCTGCATGAGCAGGGCCCCTCTGCAGCGTTCGGAGACCATCTCTGATGCTGTTTGTAGTGCAGCCTGACCATATACTCTTAAGCGCATTATAACCTCGCGGTAAAATGCTAACTTTGGAATGGCTGCACCTAAACATGTCGTGTTTGGTGTCAAACATCTTGGAATACTACCCCCCGCCAATTCTGGCGGCGGGGGTAGCATTCCACCCTTCTAGAGGGAAAGACATGTTAACTCTGACTAGCCCGGTAACTTCTTTCCAAAGCCCTGGCATCACAAAATGGATGCTGCTGCCACAGACACGAGTCTGGCCTCCTGCTGCTGGACGAAACTCCGGCAGGGGAGGCCTGGACAATAGGTTTCCTGTCCCAGGGAGGTGTGACCACCTCCCCAGACAGGATAATGTGTATTGGGGCTGGGCGGGAGCACCATCTGTGTGCTTTGAAGTCCTGCACTGGGGGCACATTTGGTGTCCCTGTGCATACCCCAGTTCAAACCGGATCAGGGGCTTGCAGCCCCTGCTTTGGCGCGAACTGGACAAAGGGAAAGGGGTGTAGCCACCCCTCTGCCCTGACCCACCCATAGGTGGGGCCACAGAGTAGTCCAACCCCTATCCTTAGTATAAGTATAGGAACCCAGTCCTTAGGACTTTAGATTATCCCTGGACGAAACTCTGAAACTGAATCCTGGACCTTCGACGCTCTACTCACGATTAGAGGACAGAAGAATCTCCCTTGGGGTCAAGGAGTGACTCCCCTGCTTGGCAGGCACCAAAGAAGCATCTGTCCGGTTCGCATTTCTGAAGCTCCCGTCGGACGCCGAAGTCATCGCATCACCAGAGGTGGATTCTCAGACTTCCCCGAGGCTACCCTGAGTCCCCAGCAAAGCTGAGGCCCGTGGCTATCGTGGGTGACTTGAGACCGTGACCCCTGGACACCGAGCACATTTGCAAGTGCATCCTCTTCTGGGTCTCCCAAGAAGTCGTGCTTTGGGCTCCGAGTAGCCCTAGCCTCCAGCACCACCTGCACCGAAGATCACTGGCCCCCACTCCACGAGTGTCCTGTGAGCCAGATCCACGTGCGGCGTCACGAGGCTCCTTCGCGGTCGCTAGCCCGTTGGCTAGTAGCCCTTAACGAAGGCCAATCTTTTCCTAACTTGGCATCCTGGTTGCTCCAGGCCTGCCCTCACTTACCCTCGCTGGGTGAGTTCCCCAGACCTTGCTGGTCTGCACCATCGACGATCTTCCTCTGCATCGAGACTTGCCGTTGCCAAGGCTTGTTGGGTCCAATCCGGTCGCCGACACCTCAGCACTCGACAGACATCGTGTACCAGCCCGAATCCTGCTCCTGGTCGCCGACAACGCCTCCTGGACCTCGTGGCTGAAGAGTCAAGACGACCGTCAACGCACCTGAAGCACTCGACATCGGTGGGCATCTGTCCATCGCCTTCCTGGTCACTGGCTAGTGACCCAGACTCTGTCCCCTCTGCTTTCAGGTTCTTCAGAACTCCGATCCACTCTTGGATCCACCCGGACACTTTTCACTTGGTCGCCAGCAGCACTTTGCAGCAGATCGCCATTCAAATCGACGACGAAACCCGACCCCGAAAGGCACCTATGCACCCGGCTTCCCTGGGTGAGGTAACACGAGTACTCCGGTGCTCCCGTGGGTAGAGACTCTTCAAAGTCCTAGATCTCAAAGGGTTTGGTCCAAGTCCTCTTTTAAGTGTCCCTTTTCTCTAATTTCCCGATCACGACTTTCTCCATAGAAGTCAACGGCGTATCGCGGTTGTGTATTTACACTGCACGCGTCTCCCGTGGGTCCCCTGTGTCACTACCTTGGGTGGTTCCTTGTGGTCCAAGCACTTCTAGAGGCTCTAGGCCTAGTGTCTAGTTCAGTCGTGGTTCGCATACCACTTTATTGGTATATGGTTTGGTACGCCCCTAGGGCCCAAACGTGTATTTGTGCTATTACTGTGTTTAAATAACTTCTAACTTATGTACTTCGAACTCTAGCCTCATAAAGAGACTAGAGGGGTGTGTTTAGCAATAAATACATATATTTTGAATATATACCTGGTGTGGTGCTCTTTCATTTGATCACTCAAGAGATTATAGACTGGTAAAACAAGCTGCTTTACATTCCTTCAAGACTTAGCCTGAAGGCTGCTCTCCATAGCTACCACTAGGATAGCTTTCAATAAGGTTGTCTTTAACCTATCTCCAATAAGGGGTTGTTTGGACTGGTGCAAGGTGCCCACTATAATTAGTGGACAGCATATGCCAGGCCAACTTCTCACATTGGTGTGCAGCGTGTGGGATTCCAGCTTGCTATTGTTTTACCAGATAATCTCAATTGAATTGATCAACTGAAAACCACTAAAGGTACCTAAGGTACATATAATTTAAGCTTAGAATACAGTAAGTTCTACTGAACTTAGAGTTGTGTGTTAAGGGATAGCACAACCCTTTCTACAACTCAAGAGAGTTTAGTAGGCCACACTAGAGTAGGTAGTGCATACACCACACCACACTAGTAATGTCTTTAAGGGTAGGATCTAAAGAATCCTTGCAGGAAGCCATTGAGCTTCCACCCTCCAAGTATGATACACTCCCATTCTTGGAATTGAGAGCTTTATGCAACTTGAGAAAATTAAGGACAGGCCAAAGCCCCACCACCCAACACCTCAAGGAGTTGTTGGTGGCTTATGACCTTAGTAAGCCCTTGGGGACTGAAGGGGTAGGAGCTGAGGGTGGGGCAGATGATGAGGATGGGACCAGGGGTACCAGTACCCCCAGCCCCCCTCTGAAACTGGCCAGGAGGGCGACAATGGCCCTGACCTGGATAATCCAACCCCTCCTGAGGAAGATGAAGAGGAGGATCAGAATGATGCCCCCTTTGTCCCCCCAGGAAGGATTGTGAGTGTGCCCAGAAGGTCTAGATCTTCTTCTCAGGAGTCTAACCACTCTGGCACCTCAATAGGGAGCTCTGTCTCATCTCATAGGAGGGAATCCTCTCATGAGAGAAGAAAGAGGCTGGTTCAATATGAGGAAGCTCAGCTTGAACTCAAAAGGAAGCAACTAGCCATAGACAGGGAGTCCCTAGATCTCTTTAGAGAGAGAAGAAAGTTGGGACTAGAGTCCCATGGTGGCAGCAATATCCCTAGAGATAGGGACAGGTCTTATGACCATAGAAACCTAAACAAGATTGTCCCTCCCTACCAGAGTGGGGATGACATCCACAAATGGATAACTGCACTGGAGAGGGCCTGTAAAGTTCAGAAGGTCCCCCAGAGGCAGTGGGCAGCAATCTTGTGGCTCTCCTTTGCAGACAAAGGTAGAGACAAGCTCCTCACTGTAAGAGAAGAGGATGCTGACAATTACACAGTCTTGAAGAGTGCTCTGATAGATGGGTTTGGCCTAACCACTGAACAGTATAGGTTGAAGTTCAGAGACACCCAAAAAGCTCAGACTCAAGACTGGGTTGATTTTGTAGATTGTGCTACAAAGGCTCTGGAAGGTTGGATACATGGCAACAAAGTGCATGACTTTTTAGGATTGTACAATTTGATTATGAGGGAGCAGATCCTTAATAATTGTCAAAACCAGCTTTTGCACCAGTATCTGGTGGACTCTGATCTGACCTCTCCCCAAGAATTGGGAAAGAAGGCAGACAAATGGGTCAGAACCAGAGTAAAAACTAGAAATCAGGGTGGTGACCAGAAGAAAGATTCTACTAAGTCCCAAGAGAAAGGTGGGGATAAATCTAAGGATAAGTCCCCTACAGGGCCCCAAAATTCCTCTTCTGGGGTGGGTCCCAAACTCCTTCCTCTCCTGAAAAGAAACCATATTGCCATGTCTGTAAAAAGCCTGGGCACTGGAAAACTGATCCCAGTTGCCCCAGGATTGGCAATAAAGAAAATGTTCCTCCCACAACTACTACCACCCCTCCTGGTACTACCAGTAGTAATCCTCCAGTTGGGAGTAGTGCACCCAAAAAGTTAGGTGCTTTTGCAAGAGGAACAGAGGTGGGCCCTAGTTTAGACAGGGACCCCTCAACAGACTCCTCTGACTCTGATGGTGGTATAGGATTTGCCACCTTTACCATGGGTCCCATAGCATTGGGCAGGTACAGATTGGAGCCAATAATTAATGGTCAGAAAGCTGTGGCATTTAGGGACACAGGGGCTAGTGTCACCATGGTGGCAGGGAAACTAGTCCCCCCTCACCAGCTTTTACCTGAGTTTAAATACCAGGTGACCAACATTGATGGTGTCAGAACAGATCACCCCATGGCCATAGTCAATCTCAGCTGGGAGGGGGTCACAGGCCCAAAAAGAGTGGCAGTGTCCCCAACCCTACCTGTAGATTGCCTGATGGGCAATGATCTGGAAATTTCAGCCTGGGCTGAAGTTGAACACCAAACCCATCTCAGGATGCTGGGCGTCCCTGTAAAGGTTAGTGGGGCTGTAATGGCCACAGCCCCAGCCCAAGAATTTGGAAAGATGGAGCCTGAAAGAATGGCCCACTCTCCCCCAAAAGAGAGCACAAGGGTTGAAGAAAAGTCTTCTTCCCTCCAGACAGTAGGTAAGGGTCAGCCTCCTCAGGGAACTGACCCTACCCCTAGTGAAGGAACTGCCCCAGAGGTAGTCAGGCCTGGCCTGGCCACACCCCTGATGGCAGAGGACCCTTCCAAGGTGGTACCCAGTCTGGAGCAGGTAACCTGCCCCTCTCTACCCTGCCTCAGCCAGCCCAGGGCTGCAGAGGTCAGGGAGGTCAGTGGACCCCCAGGGTCCCCTGTCCAGAGGAACCCCCCATCAGCAGATTAGGGGCACCCAGTCTAGTAGCCCTAGCCAGGTGAAAACTCCTCTACACACTGAGGGATCCCCCATGCCTTTATGTAGGGACCTCCCCAGAAGGAATCTGGTAGGCAAGGGCAAACCTGGGACCTGAAGGTTCCAAACCTGCCCTGTCCCTCCAGTAGTCCATCCAAAGGGACCCAACCCCCAGCTGTAGGCAGCCAAAGGTTGACCCTTAGAGCAAAGTGCAACTCAGTCATGGAAAGACAGGCATACATGGTGACCAGTGATCTGAGGAAACTGAGGCCAACATTCCTAGGGCCTCACTTCCCTACTCAGACACCTCACCAGCCTTGTACTTTACCTAAGCACACCACAGGTAGTGATTCCCCATGGTGGAGACCCTCTTATACCCTTAGGGTGAGGGATTGCTTAGTGGACCATAAGACAGGGGGCAACCATGCTAGTGCAGGTGCTTCCTTATATGACCACTTAGTCAATGAAGGCTCAACTGGCCAAGGTTAGCCTTATCTCCTTTCGTTTGGGGGGGTTATGTAGGAAGGTGGAATCTGACTATATGGTTGCCCCCACTTTTTTTATGGTGTTTTGCTGGTTTATGACTTAGTTGGACTGGGATCCTGCTATTCAGGACCCCAGTCTATCTGCTTTCTCTGTAAAAAGGTTTCCATGTGCCTTAGGCACATCACTGATTGGAATCTGGAGTGCCCTTATAAGTCCCTAGTATATGGTATACTATGTACCCAGGGCATAGGTACCTCAGAGGCCTACCAGGGGCTGCAGCATGTATTATGCCACCCCTGGAAGGCCATCCAAACTGACACCACAGGTCTGCTACTGCAGCCTGGGTAAGGTGGTGCATGCACCCCTTACTGTGATATAGGTTACCTATATCACTAAATACATACACACATATAAACCTATAAGTCACTCCTAAGGCAGGCCTTATCAATCCTAAAGGCAGAGTGCATGGTTCCTATGTGAGAGGGTGCCCCTGCATGAGCAGGGCCCCTCTGCAGCGTTCGGAGACCCTTCTCTGATGCTGTTTGTAGTGCAGCCTGACCATATACTCTTAAGCGCATTATAACCTCGCGTTAAAATGCTAACTTTGGAATGGCTGCACCTAAACATGTCATGTTTGGTGTCAAACATCTTGGAATACTACCCCCCGCCAATTCTGGTGGCGGGGGTAGCATTCCACCCTTCTAGAGGGAAAGACATGTTAACTCTGACTAGCCCGGTAACTTCTTTCCAAAGCCCTGGCATCACAAAATGGATGCTGCTGCCACAGACACGAGTCTGGCCTCCTGCTGCTGGACGAAACTCCGGCAGGGGAGGCCTGGACAATAGGTTTCCTGTCCCAGGGAGGTGTGACCACCTCCCCAGACAGGATAATGTGTATTGGGGCTGGGCGGGAGCACCATCTGTGTGCTTTGAAGTCCTGCACTGGGGGCACATTTGGTGTCCCTGTGCATACCCCAGTTCAAACCGGATCAGGGGCTTCCAGCCCCTGCTTTGGCGCGAACTGGACAAAGGGAAAGGGGTGTAGCCACCCCTCTGCCCTGACCCACCCATAGGTGGGGCCACAGAGTAGTCCAACCCCTATCCTTAGTATAAGTATAGGAACCCAGTCCTTAGGACTTTAGATTATCCCTGGACGAAACTCTGAAACTGAATCCTGGACCTTCGATGCTCTACTCACGATTAGAGGACAGAAGAATCTCCCTTGGGGTCAAGGAGTGACTCCCCTGCTTGGCAGGCACCAAAGAAGCATCTGTCCGGTTCACATTTCTGAAGCTCCCGCCGGACGCCGAAGTCATCGCATCACCAGAGGTGGATTCTCAGACTTCCCCGAGGCTACCCTGAGTCCCCAGCAAAGCTGAGGCCCGTGGCTATCGTGGGTGACTTGAGACCGTGACCCCTGGACACCGAGCACATTTGCAAGTGCATCCTCGGAGGGTCTCCCAAGAAGTCGTGCTTTGGGCTCCGAGTAGCCCTAGCCTCCAGCACCAACTGCACCGAAGATCACTGGCCCCCACTCCACGAGTGTCCTGTGAGCCAGATCCACGTGCGGCGTCACGAGGCTCCTTCGCGGTCGCTAGCCCGTTGGCTAGTAGCCCTTAACGAAGGCCAATCTTTTTTTACCTTGGCATCCTGGTTGCTCCAGGCCTGCCCTCACTTACCCTCGCTGGGTGAGTTCCCCAGACCTTGCTGGTCTGCACCATCGACGATCTTCCTCTGCATCAAGACTTGCCGTTGCCAAGACTTGTTGGGTCCAATCCGGTCGCCGACACCTCAGCACTCGACAGACATTGTGTCCCAGCCCGAATCCTGCTCCTGGTCGCCACCAACGCCTCCTGGACCTCGTGGCTGAAGAGTCAAGATGACCGTCAACGCACCTGAAGCACTCGACATCGGTGGGCATCTGTCCATCGCCTTCCTGGTCACTGGCTAGTGACCCAGACTCTGTTCCCTCTGCTTTCAGGTTCTTCAGAACTCCGATCCACTCTTGGATCCATCCGGACACTTTTCACTTGGTCGCCAGCAGCACTTTGCAGCAGATCGCCATTCAAATCGACGACGAAACCAGACCCCGAAAGGCACCTATGCACCCGGCTTCCCTGGGTGAGGTAACACGAGTACTCCGGTGCTCCCGTGGGTAGAGACTCTTCAAAGTCCTAGATCTCAAAGGGTTTGGTCCAAGTCCTCTTTTAAGTGTCCCTTTTCTCTAATTTCCCGATCACGACTTTCTCCATAGAAGTCAACGGCGTATCGCGGTTGTGTATTTACACTGCACGCGTCTCCCGTGGGTCCCCTGTGTCACTACCTTGGGTGGTTCCTTGTGGTCCAAGCACTTCTAGAGGCTCTAGGCCTAGTGTCTAGTTCAGTCGTGGTTCGCATACCACTTTATTGGTATATGGTTTGGTACGCCCCTAGGGCCCAAACGTGTATTTGTGCTATTACTGTGTTTAAATAACTTCTAACTTATGTACTTCGAACTCTAGCCTCATAAAGAGACTAGAGGGGTGTGTTTAGCAATAAATACATATATTTTGAATATATACCTGGTGTGGTGCTCTTTCATTTGATCACTCAAGAGATTATAGACTGGTAAAACAAGCTGCTTTACATTCCTTCAAGACTTAGCCTGAAGGCTGCTCTCCATAGCTACCACTAGGATAGCTTTCAATAAGGTTGTCTTTAACCTATCTCCAATAAGGGGTTGTTTGGACTGGTGCAAGGTGCCCACTATAGTTAGTGGACAGCATATGCCAGGCCAACTTCTCATGTTGGTGTGCAGCGTGTGGGATTCCAGCTTGCTATTGTTTTACCAGATAATCTCAATTGAATTGATCAACTGAAAACCACTAAAGGTACCTAAGGTACATATAATTTAAGCTTAGAATACAGTAAGTTCTACTGAACTTAGAGTTGTGTGTTAAGGGATAGCACAACCCTTTCTACAACTCAAGAGAGTTTAGTAGGCCACACTAGAGTAGGTAGTGCATACACCACACCACACTAGTAATGTCTTTAAGGGTAGGATCTAAAGAATCCTTGCAGGAAGCCATTGAGCTTCCACCCTCCAAGTATGATACACTCCCATTCTTGGAATTGAGAGCTTTATGCAACTTGAGAAAATTAAGGACAGGCCAAAGCCCCACCACCCAACACCTCAAGGAGTTGTTGGTGGCTTATGACCTTAGTAAGCCCTTGGGGACTGAAGGGGTAGGAGCTGAGGGTGGGGCAGATGATGAGGATGGGACCAGGGGTACCAGTACCCCCAGCCCCCCTCTGAAACTGGCCAGGAGGGCGACAATGGCCCTGACCTGGATAATCCAACCCCTCCTGAGGAAGATGAAGAGGAGGATCAGAATGATGCCCCCTTTGTCCCCCCAGGAAGGATTGTGAGTGTGCCCAGAAGGTCTAGATCTTCTTCTCAGGAGTCTAACCACTCTGGCACCTCAATAGGGAGCTCTGTCTCATCTCATAGGAGGGAATCCTCTCATGAGAGAAGAAAGAGGCTGGTTCAATATGAGGAAGCTCAGCTTGAAATCAAAAGGAAGCAACTAGCCATAGACAGGGAGTCCCTAGATCTCTTGAGAGAGAGAAGAAAGTTGGGACTAGAGTCCCATGGTGGCAGCAATATCCCTAGAGATAGGGACAGGTCTTATGACCATAGAAACCTAAACAAGATTGTCCCTCCCTACCAGAGTGGGGATGACATCCACAAATGGATAACTGCACTGGAGAGGGCCTGTAAAGTTCAGAAGGTCCCCCAGAGGCAGTGGGCAGCAATCTTGTGGCTCTCCTTTGCAGACAAAGGTAGAGACAAGCTCCTCACTGTAAGAGAAGAGGATGCTGACAATTACACAGTCTTGAAGAGTGCTCTGATAGATGGGTTTGGCCTAACCACTGAACAGTATAGGTTGAAGTTCAGAGACACCCAAAAAGCTCAGACTCAAGACTGGGTTGATTTTGTAGATTGTGCTACAAAGGCTCTGGAAGGTTGGATACATGGCAACAACGTGCATGACTTTTTAGGATTGTACAATTTGATTATGAGGGAGCAGATCCTTAATAATTGTCAAAACCAGCTTTTGCACCAGTATCTGGTGGACTCTGATCTGACCTCTCCCCAAGAATTGGGAAAGAAGGCAGACAAATGGGTCAGAACCAGAGTAAAAACTAGAAATCAGGGTGGTGACCAGAAGAAAGATTCTACTAAGTCCCAAGAGAAAGGTGGGGATAAATCTAAGGATAAGTCCCCTACAGGGCCCCAAAATTCCTCTTCTGGGGGTGGGTCCCAAACTCCTTCCTCTCCTGAAAAGAAACCATATTGCCATGTCTGTAAAAAGCCTGGGCACTGGAAAACTGATCCCAGTTGCCCCAGGATTGGCAATAAAGAAAATGTTCCTCCCACAACTACTACCACCCCTCCTGGTACTACCAGTAGTAATCCTCCAGTTGGGAGTAGTGCACCCAAAAAGTTAGGTGCTTTTGCAAGAGGAACAGAGGTGGGCCCTAGTTTAGACAGGGACCCCTCAACAGACTCCTCTGACTCTGATGGTGGTATAGGATTTGCCACCTTTACCATGGGTCCCATAGCATTGGGCAGGTACAGATTGGAGCCAATAATTAATGGTCAGAAAGCTGTGGCATTTAGGGACACAGGGGCTAGTGTCACCATGGTGGCAAGGAAACTAGTCCCCCTCACCAGCTTTTACCTGAGTTTAAATACCAGGTGACCAACATTGATGGTGTCAGAACAGATCACCCCATGGCCATAGTCAATCTCAGCTGGGAGGGGGTCACAGGCCCAAAAAGAGTGGCAGTGTCCCCAACCCTACCTGTAGATTGCCTGATGGGCAATGATCTGGAAATTTCAGCCTGGGCTGAAGTTGAACACCAAACCCATCTCAGGATGCTGGGCGTCCCTGTAAAGGTTAGTGGGGCTGTAATGGCCACAGCCCCAGCCCAAGAATTTGGAAAGATGGAGCCTGAAAGAATGGCCCACTCTCCCCCAAAAGAGAGCACAAGGGTTGAAGAAAAGTCTTCTTCCCTCCAGACAGTAGGTAAGGGTCAGCCTCCTCAGGGAACTGACCCTACCCCTAGTGAAGGAACTGCCCCAGAGGTAGTCAGGCCTGGCCTGGCCACACCCCTGATGGCAGAGGACCCTTCCAAGGTGGTACCCAGTCTGGAGCAGGTAACCTGCCCCTCTCTACCCTGCCTCAGCCAGCCCAGGGCTGCAGAGGTCAGGGAGGTCAGTGGACCCCCCAGGGCCCCCTGTCCAGAGGAACCCCCCATCAGCAGATTAGGGGCACCCAGTCTAGTAGCCCTAGCCAGGTGAAAACTCCTCTACACACTGAGGGATCCCCCATGCCTTTATGTAGGGACCTCCCCAGAAGGAATCTGGTAGGCAAGGGCAAACCTGGGACCTGAAGGTTCCAAACCTGCCCTGTCCCTCCAGTAGTCCATCCAAAGGGACCCAACCCCCAGCTGTAGGCAGCCAAAGGTTGACCCTTAGAGCAAAGTGCAACTCAGTCATGGAAAGACAGGCATACATGGTGACCAGTGATCTGAGGAAACTGAGGCCAACATTCCTAGGGCCTCACTTCCCTACTCAGACACCTCACCAGCCTTGTACTTTACCTAAGCACACCACAGGTAGTGATTCCCCATGGTGGAGACCCTCTTATACCCTTAGGGTGAGGGATTGCTTAGTGGACCATAAGACAGGGGGCAACCATGCTAGTGCAGGTGCTTCCTTATATGACCACTTAGTCAATGAAGGCTCAACTGGCCAAGGTTAGCCTTATCTCCTTTCGTTTGGGGGGGGTTATGTAGGAAGGTGGAATCTGACTATATGGTTGCCCCCACTTTTTTTATGGTGTTTTGCTGGTTTATGACTTAGTTGGACTGGGATCCTGCTATTCAGGACCCCAGTCTATCTGCTTTCTCTGTAAAAGGTTTCCATGTGCCTTAGGCACATCACTGATTGGAATCTGGAGTGCCCTTATAAGTCCCTAGTATATGGTATACTATGTACCCAGGGCATAGGTACCTCAGAGGCCTACCAGGGGCTGCAGCATGTATTATGCCACCCCTGGAAGGCCATCCAAACTGACACCACAGGTCTGCTACTGCAGCCTGGGTAAGGTGGTGCATGCACCCCTTACTGTGATATAGGTTACCTATATCACTAAATACATACACACATATAAACCTATAAGTCACTCCTAAGGCAGGCCTTATCAATCCTAAAGGCAGAGTGCATGGTTCCTATGTGAGAGGGTGCCCCTGCATGAGCAGGGCCCCTCTGCAGCGTTCGGAGACCCTTCTCTGATGCTGTTTGTAGTGCAGCCTGACCATATACTCTTAAGCGCATTATAACCTCGCGTTAAATGCTAACTTTGGAATGGCTGCACCTAAACATGTCATGTTTGGTGTCAAACATCTTGGAATACTACCCCCGCCAATTCTGGTGGCAGGGGTAGCATTCCACCCTTCTAGAGGGAAAGACATGTTAACTCTGACTAGCCCGGTAACTTCTTTCCAAAGCCCTGGCATCACAAAATGGATGCTGCTGCCACAGACACGAGTCTGGCCTCCTGCTGCTGGACGAAACTCCGGCAGGGGAGGCCTGGACAATAGGTTTCCTGTCCCAGGGAGGTGTGACCACCTCCCCAGACAGGATAATGTGTATTGGGGCTGGGCGGGAGCACCATCTGTGTGCTTTGAAGTCCTGCACTGGGGGCACATTTGGTGTCCCTGTGCATACCCCAGTTCAAACCGGATCAGGGGCTTCCAGCCCCTGCTTTGGCGCGAACTGGACAAAGGGAAAGGGGTGTAGCCACCCCTCTGCCCTGACCCACCCATAGGTGGGGCCACAGAGTAGTCCAACCCCTATCCTTAGTATAAGTATAGGGACCCAGTCCTTAGGACTTTAGATTATCCCTGGATGAAACTCTGAAACTGAATCCTGGACCTTCGATGCTCTACTCACGATTAGAGGACAGAAGAATCTCCCTTGGGGTCAAGGAGTGACTCCCCTGCTTGGCAGGCACCAAAGAAGCATCTGTCCGGTTCACATTTCTGAAGCTCCCGCCGGACGCCGAAGTCATCGCATCACCAGAGGTGGATTCTCAGACTTCCCCGAGGCTACCCTGAGTCCCCAGCAAAGCTGAGGCCCTTGGCTATCGTGGGTGACTTGAGACCGTGACCCCTGGACACCGAGCACATTTGCAAGTGCATCCTCGGAGGGTCTCCCAAGAAGTCGTGCTTTGGGCTCCGAGTAGCCCTAGCCTCCAGCACCAACTGCACCGAAGATCACTGGCCCCCACTCCACGAGTGTCCTGTGAGCCAGAACCACGTGCGGCGTCACGAGGCTCCTTCGCGGTCGCTAGCCCGTTGGCTAGTAGCCCTTAACGAAGGCCAATCTTTTTCTAACTTGGCATCCTGGTTGCTCCAGGCCTGCCCTCACTTACCCTCGCTGGGTGAGTTCCCCAGACCTTGATGATCTGCACCATCGACGATCTTCCTCTGCAACGAGACTTGCCGTTGCCAAGGCTTGTTGGGTCCAATCCGGTCGCCGACACCTCAGCACTCGACAGACATCGTGTCCCAGCCCGAATCCTGCTCCTGGTCGCCACCAACGCCTCCTGGACCTCGTGGCTGAAGAGTCAAGATGACCATCAACGCACCTGAAGCACTCGACATCGGTGGGCATCTGTCCATCGCCTTCCTGGTCACTGGCTAGTGACCCAGACTCTGTTCCCTCTGCTTTCAGTTTCTTCAGAACTCCGATCCACTCTTGGATCCATCCGGACACTTTTCACTTGGTCGCCAGCAGCACTTTGCAGCAGATCGCCATTCAAATCGACAACGAAACCCGACCCCGAAAGGCACCTATGCACCCGGCTTCCCTGGGTGAGGTAACACGAGTACTCCGGTGCTCCCGTGGGTAGAGACTCTTCAAAGTCCTAGATCTCAAAGGGTTTGGTCCAAGTCCTCTTTTAAGTGTCCCTTTTCTCTAATTTCCCGATCACGACTTTCTCCATAGAAGTCAACGGCGTATCGCGGTTGTGTATTTACACTGCACGCGTCTCCCGTGGGTCCCCTGTGTCACTACCTTGGGTGGTTCCTTGTGGTCCAAGCACTTCTAGAGGCTCTAGGCCTAGTGTCTAGTGTCTAGTTCAGTCGTGGTTCGCATACCACTTTATTGGTATATGGTTTGGTACGCCCCTAGGGCCCAAACGTGTATTTGTGCGATTACTGTGTTTAAATAACTTCTAACTTATGTACTTCGAACTCTAGCCTCATAAAGAGACTAGAGGGGTGTGTTTAGCAATAAATACATATATTTTGAATATATACCTGGTGTGGTGCTCTTTCATTTGGTCACTCAAGAGATTATAGACTGGTAAAACAAGCTGCTTTACATTCCTTCAAGACTTAGCCTGAAGGCTGCTCTCCATAGCTACCACTAGGATAGCTTTCAATAAGGTTGTCTTTAACCTATCTCCAATAAGGGGTTGTTTGGACTGGTGCAAGGTGCCCACTATAATTAGTGGACAGCATATGCCAGGCCAACTTCTCACAGACACTAGGCCTAGAGCCTCTAGAAGTGCTTGGACCACAAGGAACCACCCAAGGTAGTGACACAGGGGACCCACGGGGGACGCGTGCAGTGTAAATACACAACCGCGATACGCCGTTGACTTCTATGGAGAAAGTCGTGATCGGGAAATTAGAGAAAAGAACCACTTAAAGGAGGACTTGGAGCAAACCCTTTGAGATCTAGGACTTTGAAGAGTCTCTACCCACGGGAGCACCGGAGTACTCGTGTTACCTCACCCAGGGAAGCCGGGTGCATAGGTGCCTTTCGGGGTCGGGTTTCGTCGTCGATTTGAATGGCGATCTGCTGCAAAGTGCTGCTGGCGACCAAGTGAAAAGTGTCCGGGTGGATCCAAGAGTGGATCGGAGTTCTGAAGAACCTGAAAGCAGAGGGGACAGAGTCTGGGTCACTAGCCAGTGACCAGGAAGGCGATGGACAGATGCCCACCGATGTCGAGTGCTTCAGGTGTGTTGACGGTCGTCTTGACTCTTTAGCCACGAGGTCCAGGAGGCATTGTCGGCAACCAGGAGCAGGATTCAGGCTCGTACATGATGTCTGTCGAGTACTGAGGTGTCGGCGACCGGATTGGACCCAACAAGCCTTGGCAACGGCAAGTCTCGATGCAGAGGAAGATCGTCGATGGTGCAGACCAGCAAGGTCTGGGGAACTCACCCAGCAAGGGTAAGTGAGGGCAGGCCTGGAGCAACCAGGATGCCAAGTTAGAAAAAGATTTTCCTTTGTTAAGGGCTACTAGCCAACGGGCTAGCGACCGCGAAGGAGCCTCGAGACGTTGCACGTGGATCTGGCTCACAGGACACTCGTTGAGTGGGGGCCAGTGATCTTCAGTGCAAGTGGTGCTGGAGGCTAGGGCTACTCGAAGCCCAAAGCACGACTTCGTGGAAGACCCAAAAGAGGATGCACTTGCAAATGTGCTCGGTGTCCAGGGGTCACGGTCTCAAGTCACCCACGATAGCTACAGGCCTCAGCTTTGCTGGGGACTCAGGGTAGCCTCGGTGAAGTCTGAGAATCCACCTCTGGTGATGCAATGACTTCAGCGTCTGACGGGAGCTTCAGAAATGCGAACCGGACAGATGCTTCTTTGGTGCCTGCCAAGCAGGGGAGTCACTCCTTGACCCCAAGGGAGATTCTTCTGTCCTCTAATCGTGAGTAGAGCGTCGAAGGTCCAGGATTCAGTTTCAGAGTTTCGTCCAGGGATAATCTAAAGTCTTAAGGACTGGGTTCCTATACTTATACTAAGTTTAGGGGTTGGACTACTCTGTGGCCCCACCTATGGGTGGGTCAGGGCAGAGGGTGGCTACACCCCTTTCCCTTTGTCCAGTTCGCGCTAAAGCAGGGGCTGCAAGCCCCTGATCCGGTTTGAACTGGGGTATGCACAGGACACCAAATGTGCCCCCAGTGCAGGACTTCAAAGCACCCGAAGTGCTCCCGCCCAGCCCCAATACACATTATCCTGTCTGGGGACGTGGTCACACCTCCCTGGGACAGGAAACCTATTGTCCAGACCTCCCCTGCCGGAGTTTCGTCCAGCAGCAGGAGGCCAGACTCGTGTCTGTGGCAGCAGCATCCATTTTGTGATGCCAGGGCTTTGGAAAGAAGTTACCGGGTTAGTCAGAGTTAACATGTCTTTCCCTCTAGAAGGGTGGAATGCTACCCCTCGCAAAAACATAATAAAGATGATCTGACAGTCTGTACGGGCTACGCAGTGAGAAACGCGGATCGCTGTCATATCCTCCCACAGTGTCTTGCTCAGCGCGGGGACACACCGGTGGTCTATAAATGGCTAAAATAAATAAATAAATAAATAATAATTATGTATAAGGGTCATTCTTTTCGACATCCTCAGCCGACATGACACAGCAAGGTAAAACCCCTGAGGGTACCTTTTGGGTATATAAACACTGCATCTTTCCTGGGGCAGGGAGAGGAGAAAGACTTCCATGCTGACACAGACGCGAGACACTGAGGTTTCTGCATGCAGACACTCCAGCACGCCGCGGTCTGACATCCCTCGTGAGGTGTCCATCTCAAGAACAAGACTGTGTCCTTCATTCTCTCACACCAGGTAATGGGGTTGGCTCTATCCTAGGGGGATTCTTGGCTCTACACCTACATACATGCTAGGTACACTTAGGTACATCTAGTTAGGGTTGCATCATAGGAGTACGCATTATTACTGTCATGTATTTTTATACCTGCCTGAATTCATTGGTTAAGCACTATGGTAGAAATCTACCATCCGTTTACTTTGTTAGTGCTTCTAATCGTTTATATCTGTTTCTGTCTTATGGTTGTTTCAGCACACCTATTTTACACTAGAATGACGCTGGTTCAATAAATGCTTCTTGAAAACGTCCCAACCGTTTATTCTGTGTATCTCTCTGAGACAAAGTGAGCACAAGTGACTAAGTGTGTAGGAGTGACTGAGCGAAAAGTATTATATTGTTTCCATGATCCCTGAGGGGTCAGGGTTGTCATGTTCGATAGTTGCCAGGAACTATTCTCTCCCTGGTAAGAGGGGTTGCTAGTGGCACTGTGAGCTAGCAGGTACACAGGCGAACATACCCGGTGGGGGTGTCTGGAATCAGTCTGGACACCAAGCCCACAGTGTATGTTGTCTAAACGCGCAAATCCTATATAGATTTATAGGAACTACACAACAGTATATTTTTGGGGTTAGGCCAGAAGGGAACAGTGACCTAAGTGCTAGAATATCTTTAGAATCACAAGGCAAGATGTTAATTCTGCACCAAAGTGCGGTTTTGATCCAAATGCCCAGCCCCCTGAGGGCCCACCCTTTGCAGTTTTTGTTGCCTCCGCACAAAAGATTGTATACCCACTTCTATAAAGAGGTGTGAGGCACCATGTCTCCTGAAATAGTAGGCGTATATCAAAAGTGTTGATAAATTTACCGCAGTCAGCATCATGAAGCAATTCTTATCAGAGCTAACCCTGGGCGTAGTTTGCGTAGTAGCACTTCACATAGCTACGTGAAGTACATTTTGAACTACACGTAGCTATGCAAATTGCGTAGTGCGTAGCTGTGTACTTGTCTGCACTGTACAATAATTGCCAAAGGCATCTTGCACAGTGCAAGTTAAGATATAATAAATATCTCTGTCTTTATATGCTAAAATGCATATAGCATTTCACAAAAGTGAAATTGATAAATTAACAAGCAGTGAGAGAGTGATGATTTTAGGATCCTCCCTAACCTAGGGAGAGAACCAAGCAGATGCCTTGAAAACAAAAGCACATCTTTTGAACGATTCAGTGGTGGTCCCATCCTCTTAGGACCACCCCAAGCACAGTTATTGGCAAAAATACAATCCCAACCAAAGGCCTGCAAAGCATTATGGGACGAGATTAGCAGTGGGCAGTGAATATTATAGTATCCAATATCAAAATAATTCTACAAAGAGCTGCAGTTCCACTAGTCGTTACTAGATGTCCCTCACGAGTCAAATGCAAAAGCTTTATGAAAGGGTTTCAATGCTTTTGCATTTGACTCGTGAGGGACATCTAGTAACAACTAGTTGAACTGCAGCTCTTTGTAGAATTATTTTGATATTGCACACTATAATATTCACTGCCCACTGCTAATCTCGTCCCATAATGCTTTGCAGGGCCTTTGGTTGGGATTGTATTTTTGCCCATAACTGTGCTTGGGGTGGTCCTAGGAGGAAGGGACCACCACTGAATCGTTCACATGATATGCTTTTTGTGTTCAAGGCATCTGCTTGGTCCTCCCCTAGGTTAGGGGGAACCCAAAATCATCACCTCTCTCATTGCTTGATATTTTCATTGTCAAAGTTCACTTTTGTGAATTTGTTATATGCTTTTTAGCATAGAAAATTGCTTTAACAAAGCATTTGTATGTGTTTAATATACTGCTGCTACACTGATTAGCAGAGTCTTTTATTCTGCTACGTGCAATTTTCGTAGTGCGTAGTAACACAAACTTTGCATGCTCCGTGAGCGTAGCAAAGTATTATGTCCAGGGTTAATCAGAGCTTCCGGCATCTGTTCAGCAACCAATGGAGTATACTTAGCATTAATATTTCTATCATTGTCCAAAGACAATTCCTGCATATTCGAGCAATTGCTATAAGCCCCCGAGTACATCTCCCTGTCCTTGGGATGTTTCTCAGCTCAGGACAAGTGGCTCCCCTGTGCAAACAGTTTAGAGTCTTGGGCTCCAGTCACGGAGAAACTCTGCTAGTTCTGCTAGTCTCTTCTCCTGCCCCCCTATCTACTGTGGCACACTGGGGTATCAAAGGTTCGGCCGGGTCACAAAATTTGAGTTGGATGGTAGTGCTTGCATTAGAGATTGTAAGGCCTTCAATTACCATTAGACCCTTCACTAGGTCACAACTTGCCAAAGAGACCCACATTTTATCTTGCCAGCCATCTGGAGTTGCCAACCTCTCTTCATTTAAAATATCACTCCTGATGATTGAATAACAGTGTCTGGTTTTGCAAAACCAGTGAGTGAGTTTATTTGTCAAAGACTTTTTATCTTCCCATGAATCGGAAAGCAACTTGGGGACGTGAACAAGGTATACCACTGCTGCACTGACACCTCTCTCCCTCAAGGCATTAATCCCTTTTTTGGCCGCCCCTCTGGGCCACCAGGGTCTACCAGGGGGGTTCGTACAAAGCCCCTGTATTCCCCTCCACTGCTCTTTACTTTCAATCCAGGGCTTCTCATGCCCTCTCCCTCTACATGACAGCGGTGATGACATCCTTTCCTCACTTGTTCTCAGACGGTTTTGCATCACAGGTAGGAGGGGGCTGGGCAACCATGTTTGGGGAGGATGGCGCAGATACAATAAGTTGGGTGGGTTGTTAACATCGCCACAACTGGGGTTGGAACTCCCCCTTCCCCACCCATTCAACAACACACATGGCTTTTAGTATGACCCTCTCCAAGCTTTTCTACAGTGGCGAGGAGATTTGTGACCTGATCTCTTAATTCTTCAATAACCCCCCCTCAAACTCTGGAGCATTGTGATAGTCTCGACATTCATAAAATTCCTCCTTGTAGTCGCATAGCTCTCGGGTTTGGTATCATCAGTGCTCAGAATAGAATATCTGTTGCTACATTCAATCCCTGGTACCTCTTGTGTTACTGGCTGTATCTCAGGGTCGACAGGCTGCCATGGATCCTCAGTCTCCCTAGGCACAGACAACTGGGAGTTCAGAAGAGGCTTTTCAAACATTTTGTGGACCCGCTTTACTGAGTCACTGGAAGGGGCCATTACACTGGGTTTAGTTAACCCTGGGTTGGAGGAAATAATGTCTGTGCACTCTAAAAGTAACGAGTCTATCTTATCTATTTCACCGCTATCCCCTTTCCTATTTAGGGTTTTTTTTCTCCTTCGCGGCCCTAGGAGCTCCTTTCGTGTCCTTGCGTTTTCCTATCTCGCCAACCCTGTGTCTTTACCAAAGAAATAACAAAGAAAGGTCCCAATAAGTACCTGGTCGAGCAGAGTTTGAGTCCACTAATAGTTCAGTCACCACATGGCAGCTGCGGCATATGCGAAGGCAGTCCGGTGCACCCTGGGACCAAGAGTCCCACCAGGGTGTTTGGAGGCAGGGAGTTTGGTTGTCCCGGGCCGCAGAGGTAGAGCCTAGCATAAAATCTGATAAAGCCTTTGAGTATAGTGTACTCCCTAAGGTCAGGCGTCACAGAAACTACATTTCCCAGAATACAGGTGTCCAAGCTTTCTCTCGGTTTCCTTCCAGCAAGGGAATGCCGTCCTTGTTCAGCCCAAACACTGCAAACCAATCAAAGTGTTTTCAGAGCAGTGTGCAGGAGTTTCGTTGTCTGCACAGAGCATTAAACAATGCGAACAGTGCACAGCATGTCTCCAGAAACTCCTGTCCTGACTTTCTGCTACCAAATAAATGGCTTGGCTGGTGGCTGGAGATCAAAGGGAGCAGGAATGCTGGGCCGCTACTGAAGCTGTTCTTTCTATTAGTGCATCCCACTGACGGTAATCATAATCTGTGACCCCATCTCGCGGCTTATATGCGGGACGTGGCGTCTGATTCCCTTATGTTTTCCATATCGTGTCTAGAGATCCTTCGAGATATGGGGCGCGATGAGTCAGGGAGCGGGAGAGTAAGCCGTGGGGGGGTGGTTGTACCATGCCAGGGAAATGTCCACGCTTCCCAGAGTGGAGCGAGGAGCAGCACGTTACACGCCTGCCATCTTGGACGCCATCAGCATTCTCACTTGTGCTAGGGTAATATTACCCTATAGAGACGATCCTCATCGAGAGTAGGCCTGGGCGGAAAACTACGCTACGCTCGCGTAGTTTGCGAAGTTTGCGCTACTTCGCACTACGCGAATTGCACGTAGCACAGTGCAAACACGCGTAGCGTAGTGCAGCGGTCATTTTTTGCTTGCTCGCGGTCCTCAACGTCAAGTTGGCGACCGCGAGCAAGCAAAATGACATCCCGGCGAGACTTTTTCTCGTTCGCGATCAGCAACACAAGTTGCCGATCGCGAGCGTGGAAAATAAACCTCTTGGCGAGATTCTCAACGCGGGGAGGTCAGGTTTCTCATTGCGAGTGGTCGCGTATGCTCGCGACCGCTCGCGATGAGAAACTACCAGTCCGCGTTAGAAAGCTGCCGCTCGAGTAAAAATCTACTCGAGCGGCAGTAAAAGACAGCTCGCACTGTGCAAGATGCCGTTTTCAATGATTGCACAGTGCGGACAAGCATCCGGCACTGTGCAATCATTGCGAACACGCACTACGCAGTTCGCGTAGTGCTACGCGTAGCTCGCGTAGTGCGAACTGCACTTTGCGTAGCTTCGCGAAGCATTACTTCGCGAACTACGCCCAGGGTTAATCGAGAGGCTCTTCAAAGTCAATATCAAATGACAGGGAGGAAAATGGGTAAGCAATGTCTATGTCAACCTCTGAAAGACGTGCACATGCAGGATTGGCCTCGTGCAAGGAAGAATATAAGTCAAAGAGAGATCAACAAGGTAAACCACAGCATTCCTTTGGACGTTGTCCTAAAATCATACTGAAGGTGAATGGTTGCTCAATACCTTTTATCATAGACAGTGGTGCACCGATAAACATCATGCCGGATGAGAAGTACCATGAACTGTCTCCAGTGCTCCGTCTCACACCGTAAAGTTAAGGTTCGTTTGTAGCAATCATGAAGCACAAGAATACAAAAGTACAAGCTCCGATTCATGTCCTTCAGGGCACTCCGTCGAGTGTGTTGTTACTGAGTTTCAGTACCGCTGTGACACACTGATTTCTGTAAACGACGATGTCAATGCCCATCATGAAATAGTGAATCAGTTTCTGTCGTTGTTTCATGGACTAGGAATACTTACGACAATGAAGGTACATCTCCGTATTAATGAGGACATACGCCCTGTTGCTCAGCGCCATCGGAGAGCTGCATTTCACTTGCAAGACACTGTTGAAAAAGAACTCAAGACACTATTAAAGACCGACATCATTGAGTGCTCTACTGGTCCAATGCCATGGATGTCACTCATAGTGGTAGTGCTTGAAAAGGACAGTGGAGAATCTGGGCGTATTTGTGTTGATATGCGCCAAGCTAACAAGGCGATCGAAAGAGAAAGGCATCCAGGTTCACACATTGCTGACATGATCACCCAGCTGAATACTGCAAAAGTCTTTTCCCGCCTAGATCTGAACATCAACATGAACTGGAAGAAAATTTCAGGTACATTACCACCTTTTCAGCTCATATTGGCTTGTTCAGATATAAAACACTACGCTCGGAGTCTCCTCAGCTGCAGAACTGTTTCAAGATGTCATTCGCTGCATAATACAGCCTGTCACTCATGCTTTCAATTACAGTGATGATACAGTAGTTTTTGTTCAAGGTATGTTAGTGACTTTGCTACAGTAATTGCCCCAATGAGAGACTCGATGAAATAAAATGCTTCATTTCACTGGTCATATGAATGTGATCAGAGCTTCCAGAAAATCAAATCTGCCATTCAAAATACCACAGAAATGGCCTACTTTAATCCAAAACTGCATACAGAGGTTGTTTTTGATGCAAGCCTGGTGGGGTTGGTTGCAATCCTTGCTCAACATAGCGGACATCCAAGAGTGCAAAGGCACATGTTATCTCTTAGGGCCCAATTACGACTTTGGTGGTGCGGTGCCAGATCCGCCCCGCTGCCGCACCCCCAAAGCCGTTGTCGGACCGCCCGCCAGATTAGGGGTTTCTCCCTGTCTGGCAGGCTTTGTTTTTGATGTTCCCATGGCGGTGCCCTGAAAATGGGCACCGCAATGAGAATGCCAAAAAACAGTTCCTGTATGGCATGGACTCTAAAGTCCATGACATGCAGAAACTGGTGTACATGCGCACAGGGAGGCACATGTTGGTCCCCCCTGTGTGCATCCACAGGGCGTGACGCTCAAAGAGGTCCTGTAGGGCCCCCTTTGTTTCTTCTCCACCACGGTTTTCATGGCAATGAAACTGCTATAAAAACCGTGGCAGAGAGGAAACTTGTAATGTGCTTGGCAGGACCGCAACGGTCCCGCCAAGCATATTACTACCTCCTGATCGCTGCAAAAACCACCAGGGAATGGCAGTTCACTGGCGGCTGTGGCGGTCCTACCGCCCAACTCATAATAGGGCGGTCGGGAGACCACCACCCCGCAGCCCCACAAGTCTGGCTATTCGTTGACTGCCAGACTCATAATTGGGCCGTAGTGTCTTTTGTCATTGTCACTGACTTTAATTTACACTTATGTAACGTCAAAAAAATCCACGTTTTTCAGAGGCTGAGTTGTCAGTCATGGTGGATGAAATCATAAGAGTAGAGCTGCAATTGTTTGGAGCCCAAGTCCAACATACTCCTCTCAGTAGGAAAAGGGAAATGTGCGACAGGATAGTCAACAGAGTGAATGCTGTAGGTACCACCCTGCGCACAAAGGAAGACATTAGGAAGAGGTGGAATGACCTGAGGGGGAAGGTGCGCTCCATGGCTTCCAAGCAACACCTGGAGGCCCAGAGGACTAGCAGTGGCCCTCCCAGCACACCATTACAACTGTTTTCCTGGGAGCAGAAGGTCTTGGCCATCCTGCATTAGGAGGGCTTGACAGGAATAGCTGGGGGAGTGGAGTCTGGTAAACCACACCTTACTGACTGTCACAATACCTCAACGTACTGTTTGCTCTCACCCCAGCTTTTGCTATTGTGTTGTCTATCTTCCTAACATACCGTACTCAAAGCATATAAGATCACATGTATCAGTCTCCATTACATGCCACATGTTGGAATGCTGTCTTTAAATGTATTACTATTGAATCATCATCCCAGGACCCTTGATATGTGTCAATATATAAATGTATGGTCCAGCCCAACTGTATTTTGACAACAGGCATGTGACACTAACCATTTTGCAAGTGTTGGGAAGTAGAGATTGAAATAACTTCATCTACCATGAGGCCCTGTTTCTGTAACATAAAAAAAGATGTAATAGTGATTTTGGCCATTTTCACTTGTCTGACATCTTGCAACTGATGTTCATTTATCATGGTCTGAGCAACCTACATCCAATGCTCTACTCGAAAGACATGACTGCCTACTTTTTTTTTTTACAGTTTTATGTAACGCAAACTAGACCCGAAGATATCAGGTATCAGAGCGCTTTACATGAGCACCAGTTTCGTTACAGACGAACACATTCATTTTTTTGTTAGGCACGGGGAGATTAAGTGATTTGCCCAGAATCACAGGATGTTGAACGTCGTTGCCGAGACTCAAACTCAGTTCCCCAGCATCAAGGTCAACCACTTTAGCCATAGGCTACATCCTCTCTCCTTAGCTTGATGTTGTCCTGGCCTACTCAACTGAAACTATTGATGGCATGAGTGATACCATACCAAGTGTGCACCTCAAATATTTGTACGACATTAGTCAGCTGATTAGTGCAGGGTCAATCGGTCACCTGCCACTTCTACTCACATGATGACTGTTGCTAAATATATAACCAAGTTGTGTGTTCGCCTGTATTGTACACAAATAGGCCTTGGAATGGTCAGAAACACATGTTACTTCTCCACTGTGTTGGCTTAAATGTTTGTGAGATGTCATGTTCATTCCTTAATCAAAAATGCAACATATCAGCACACTAATGAGCTGTTCAATTCTAGTACGTGTATTGAATGTCTCCAAATGTCTTGTTAACAAGTTCAATACCATGGAAGTATATTACAATAGTAGTATCTACCTACTTTATTTTTGCTAGGTCTCTACTTACTGTGACACAAAACATTTGTATGTAGATACCACACTTCCACCAACATCAATGATCTCTATTTCACAACAGGTCAATCTGGCATGGCACATGGGCAGAGCTTGGCCACCGAAAAGACTCTTACTCCATCCCCGGATAAAGCCCACAGTGATGACAAAACTCCTGGACATGTGGGAATGGATGGCGGTTCCGGCACATCTGGTCAGCCTGGGCACACGGCAACAGTGAGTTTCACTGTACCCACACCAACACCTCCCACCCCAGCTTCAACACCTCAGCCAACCACAGTCCCCCCAACCTGTGTACCTAGCACAGTCACTACCATCTTGTGCCCCCCAGTCCTGGATTCTGAGGTGACAATCACCAGCCCTGTCACAGAGGAACCAGGAACCAGTGGGAGAGGGTATCCTAGGTCAAGGCCACAGGTTCGTGAGGGTAGGGTTCGTGGAAGCGGTACTGTGGGCCCGCTGAGTGTGCTTCTGTGACCACTCACACCCAGGCTACCATTGACCACGTCTTGTGAGCCTATCAGGACTCTCAAGATGAGATGGGCCAGGTATTGGTGGAAAACCAGGAGACGAAGTAGCTGCAGAGAGACATACACCAGGAGCTGACCACCCACAACATCGACGTGGCTCATTAGGGCACTGCAGGACATCAACACAACCCTGTGCACAGCTTTTTCACCACCATCTACCTCTTCCTGTGGTCCTTCTACATCCAGATACATCTGCGGCAGCCACAGGAAGGGAGGCCCTGTTAGAGTACAACATGCCTGCAGACACCCCTCTCTCTGCAGCAGCAGATTCCCCGCGGTCGCAAGTGGGGATGTACATGCAAAAATCCAGGACGTGCGGATGGCAAGACACCCACCACCGCCAGCAAGAAACCTCAACCTTTAGTTCCTCCAGTGTGAGCTGCACATTCACTCTGTGTAGTATTTCTGGACACGTTTCCCTTTCAGATGGGAGTAGTATTTTGGATTTTGGACTTCAGCCAATTTGGCATCTACAACTATGGTTTCATTCACTATGACTAACTACTTCACTTTTTTTGTTATGTTTGCTTTTGCACAATGTATCTCTACAGCTTTACCACTTTAATAAATACACAACCCACAAACTCATTGTCTACTGTAGCAAATCTCACTTCTAGCAATGTATATATGTACTCCCATGTGAACTTCACAATGCCAAAACAAGCTACTTGTGTAAGCATGGATATGTTGTATGTACACAATATTTAGATCAGGATCACAACTGTGTTACACCGACACATACATGCAAGTGTCTGGTCTTATAACTTCTTTAATCCAATGTTCCAATCATAGGCTGGCATGATGTCATAGACATAGCAAATCATTCATTACTCAAATATTCTGTGTCAGTAATCACATGTTCAGGTGCAAACTTTAACAACATGGAAGGAGGGGACACGTAAGACAATTTCCTATAAAACAAATTGGTCTATGTAATCATCTGGAGGCATATTACCTACTTCACAAAAGGAATCCCACATCATTTAAACCAATAAACAGACACATGGCAGTGCAACAGTTTCTGATCACAGGCTCATTCCAATCCAGTGTTGCACCATCTGGTGGAATGTCACAAACACATGTCAGTGATTTGCCTCAGACACTTAGGCCTACAATGAGGAGATATCAACAGCTACATACAGTTCATACACAATGAGAATTTAGCCAATGTGAAGGAAGACTAGCATGATTTAGCCCCACAGCAACATTATGTTGGTGCACATGATGGCACACATGTTGCATTAGGACCACCAGACGACAAGGAACAACATAACTTCATCCTATCGCTGTGGAAGCTGTCTTGGTACAGGTTTTGTACACCCAAAGTCTGTGACAGACATTCCCAGGAACAATCCATGTGACCTTCGTACGTCCAAACACCATCATATACCTGCTAATGACACAACTCTGAAATGTCAAATGAAGATGCCATGGTGAAGGTACCTAAAACAGACCAACACAAAGACATTAGCTATGAAACCATACACATGACACGATTCACATAGTCAACTTCTGGAGAGCACAGTCCATGTCAAAAATCTAAGCTAAACAAAGCAACACTAACAAAATGAGCATGTGTCAAAACCTTCCTCCACAAACACCTTTCACCAGATTTTACCAGAGCTTTAGCTTCCTAATATTCCCCTAAACATCCTCCTCACATCATCACAACAAGAGTTGCTTTAATAGTCAGTCATGACATCTCACAACATACTTACACTCATGAGAAGAAGCATCATCATCATCCTTTCAGGTTCCTCATCCGGTGGCTCTTCATGGTCTCCATCCTCTGCGATATAAGGGATGTCCCATCGCGGGGAGATGTTGTGGAGCAGGCAGCTGGCCACGGTGATCTGACACACCTTCCCAGGTGAGTAGAGGAGGGCTTATCCAGTCTTGTCCAGACATCTGAATCTGGCCTTCAGGAGCCCAAAAGCCCACTCCACTGGCCGCCCTGTTCTTCCGTGGGCCTCATTGAAGCGGACCTCACCTGCCATTGTAGGATTCCTCAGCGGTGCCAACAACCATGGTCGGTTGAGATACACTGAGTCTCCTAGATAGAAGGCAGACACTTTCTGTTGATAGAACCTGGCACTACCTATACAAAGTTAGGACAGATCAACCTCATCAACAAGCCAGGCCCTCTCCGGTAGTAGTTGTCACATCGGCTGGGGTATTGTGCTGTTCCGCTGTATGAAGGAATCATGGGCTCATCCTGGGAACCAGGCACAGACGTTTGAGATGTACAAATCCGGTTAGCAGACAATGTGCCCGTTGGTAGAATGGAAGTGCTTCCTGTTACAGTAAACTTGTTCCCTAGCTTGCAGTGGCACTTAAGCAATATGGGTGCCATCAATAGCTCCAACCACATGTGGGAGGCGACCAAATCCATAGAAGTCAACCTTCACAGTGACTAAATCCTCACGTCAGGGGGACTCGATGTAGCTGTCAATCTATCTCATCATTTCTGAAAGCACGTCTTTGAGTACACCACTGAAGATAGGTTGTGACATACCACCAGATATAGCCACAGTGTACTGGAAGGAACCAGTGGCCAGAGAATGCAATACTGCCATAAGTCTCACAATAGGTGGGATATGTGTGGGATTCGTGTTTTGAGGAAGGAGCTCGAGCTCCGACTGATGACATAAATCCAGTATGGTTTGCCCATTCAAACGAAACTTCTTAATGACATCCCTTTCTTCCATGGTCTGAAGGTCTGGAAATGGGCGGTACACTGGAGGCTGTCGTCTCCTCCCTCACCCAGCGTACACATGTGTGGAGTGAAAACAATTTTGAACATTGGTGACAGTGTCCACAGTAACATATATGAAGAGTAAGCCAAAATTCATGTGACAAAACATAACTGCTTCAGAAAGCATTACACATAATTCACATACTATTTGTCTATTGTCCAACATTCACCTATAATCCCCATTGTGGTCTTCACATGCATCTGTAACAGAAATGTGCACATTATACATCTAAAAATGCATCATGAGCACCCTGTTGGAGAGTGTTTTTCACCACACAGAAACTAACACTGAATGTGTTATCTGAAATAACAAGACACACTTCTGAGAAGCAGGAATTGAGTCAGGAGTGACACTATTTATTCAAACAACTAAACAATAAATGTCAAAGACACATCAGTGTCTGGCAAGTTTAGAATCACTGCAGTACATGTTGGATGGCCCTGGTCTTCATGATGTTAGTGGGCTGCCTTAGTCAGTGTCTCCCATACTAATTAACCATACATTAGATCAGTTCATTTTATATATTTTTTTATCAGGTAGAAAAAAGGGGATTCAAATAGTGTACATAGTCCACTCATAACCTTTATATTCACATGTAAGACATGTAAAGCAGGCACAGAGACATATAAACAAACGTTTCACTTATGATGGGTGAGCAAAAACATACCAGGCAATTAAGAAAATACATTAGAACACTACAAAGGGCACTGAGAAGCCAGACGAACAAAGTTAATTGAAAAAATGACTAAAAACTTAGCATCAAGAAAACACATTACAAGCACAAACTCTGTGCATTAGGAAAACACAGAAGAAGCCGAGCATTTTGGCACTGACGTATCCAGGCAGAATGTGCACAAACAGCATACCAGGTGGGTCATGACAAGTACTGAAAGCAGACAGAAGAAGGAAAGTGCAAAGCAGCTAGGATTAGGATAAATACAGACACAGATCAGAGCGAAGTGGGGACTAGAAGTATGTCAAGAAGGACACAACCATCGCTTCAAAGAGCTCGCGAGCCAGTGGTAGGAGAATAACAAATACAAAGGGTAGCCACTGGTGGGTCTCCATCTTGGTGACTGGGCTGAGGATTTCAGCAGTTTTTTCTTACACTTCATGAACGGGCACTGCAGTTTGCTCCTCCTGATGGACTTCCATGAGACAATAAGCAGAACATCCATCCAGCTTCCTTTCACACAAAATCACTCTTATATTTGTATCACAATAGTGTGTTCAAATGATGACAACATTCATTATTTGGATGTCAGGGTCTTCCTCAAGTTTCAAGAAGTCAAGGGTTCTCCTCCATTTTAGATTCTTTTCATAATCCTTCAGATGTGAATGACAAAAGCTGCCTAAAGCGTAGAAGGTTGAGAGTTAAGATAGCACTGTTTTTTAGTCTGCTTGTTGCCAAGGTACCATGCATATGTACCATGGAATGGCTAAATAAAATGTATCCTGATAGACACTGCGTCATCTGCAGTTTACTCGGGATGAGATAGTGGACTATGGAGCACCACCGCAAAGATCAGTTCCAAACAGTGGTGGTGCGTCCATTAGGGCACTGGGGCGTTGACCCACAAGCCGCGCAGCTCCCTCGGCGGCTGCTCTGGCTGAACTGACAATGCATGTCAATCAGCATGACGCCGGACCGCCCACCCCACTGACATGCATTGTCAGACCAGGGGGTGGCACAGAGGCAGCAGCACAAGTGCGCATGCTGGGTTTAGGTCGGAGAATTTTTCCGACCAGCCCAGTCATGCGCACTAGTGTTGAGTCTGGCTGCCGGCTGCACATTAGGAGAGCGAGGGTTGATCAACGCCGCAACCCTCAGTCTCCTAATGGGCAGGCGGGCGGCGAGTATCCCTGCTAAGCCAATCCTGGAGCAGCGTCAGTATTGGCTGAGAGGGGTTGCCGCCAGTGACGTGGCTGTTCCTGGACCTGTTCAGAAGAAGTTGAAGGCGCCAGCCGCCAACGCAGGACCCCGGCCCAGCAGCAGAGGCGGCGCGGACCCGGTAAGGTTTCTTTTTATTTAATTTTAAACTCCCTCCCTGCCCCCACCCCCGCGCGACCCCCCGCGAGTATTGTGAGCCACGACTGTAAGGATTATGTATGTAATATATTCTTTCCTGAATGCGTGTGCTCAAACAGTGAATCACCGGCATAGCAAAAGCAGAACTGTAGAAGATAGGCTTACTGGGTGTGGGAATCCCAGAGCAGACACATCAGGCAGGAACTCCACAGGAGATGTGAAGTACGGGAATAACACCGGACAACAATCGCGCAGGAATACCTCAGGAGTTTTCCACATCAGCAACGCCACGAATGCCACAGGAGACTTTTCGGGCAGGAGGGTGGGAGCGCAGGAATATCACAGGATAGCGGTAATGCAGAAATCCAATTCAAGGTGATGGGACAGGAACGTTATGGGAGGCTGCAGGGCAGGAATACCACAGGAGGGGGCTAAAGCTTAAATACCACTGGGAGTTGATAGAGCGGGAATACTGTCGGAGATTTGCAGGGCAGGGATAACACCACAGCGGAACAGCAAGGAGCGAACTCTGTGGGAGATTGTGACCGGCCTACGGTGGGACAGTCCCAGGGTAGAAACGCACTGGGACAGTGGTAGGACAGAACAACCATGAGAAGCTGGTATGGCAAGAAGATCTCTGGGGTTGGTAGGAGTTGACCACTAAAGGCTGGTAGGAGAGGTGTACCACAGGAGAACAGGGAGTGTGAAATAGGAGCAGTTACTTTGTGGAAAACGCCGGAGGGTGGTCAGAATTTGGAGATTATTGATCGCATGGCGGCGTCCCCAGATGTTCTTGTTCTGCGTACAGTGTTGTGGACGCGCAAATAGCCGGAAATACGTGAATTGCTCACGGCAGCTGCGGCGGTGTTGTTGTTGGCATAAGCGGCGCTGCGGGAACGTCTCGGGGCGTTATTTCTTGTGACAATATAATGTGCATGTGTCAGAAGCGGGAGCAGAGGGAGTGGGAAGATGGAGAGACGGAAGGGCGTGGGCAGAGAGAGCAGCCGTAAGAGCAGGAGCGGTGGGGGGAGGGGGAGGGGGAGGGGATTGGGTTGACTGGGTTGGAAAGTAGAGAGCAGCTGAGAGGAGGAAAAGGAAAGGGGGCGAGAGAGGCACTGCCAGTGGAACCAGTAGAGACAGCTAGAGATTGGGGAAAGGGAACTGGCACAAAACCTGACCAGAAGGTGTAGAGAAGTGAAGAAAGGGAGTGAGCAGTGGGAATTAAAACAGAAAGGGGGAGGGGGAGAGTTGTACCAAGAGTGGAAACGGGGGTGAGAGAAGGGGAGGGAGGGACAGAGATAGGCAGTGAGATCGAAAACAGGAGAAGGATAGAATGGAAAGTGAACGGCTACGAAAAGCCCTGAGAGTGGGAAGGAGAAAGACAGAGGGACTCACAGACAGGGAGAAGAGAGAAGGGGAAGGTAAAAAAGAAAAAAACATTGCGAGTGGGAACAGCAAAGTAAGGGCGAGAGAAAAGAAAGAAATAGGATGAACAGCGAGAGGCAATGAGTGCAAATAGCAGAGCGTGGAATAGAAAGGGACACTGGCGTGGGTGCAGCAGAGACAACGGAGAAGCATTAGAGATGGACGCTGAGAGTGGGAAGAAGAGACAGAGAGAAAGAGAGACAGGAGCGGCGGAGACAGGGGCGCAGCCATCCATCATGCAGCAGGGTCAGTGGCACCGGAGCCCAGCGGCGTGAGGGGGACACTTTACCTCAATTAGTGGCTGTTTTTCTATTATGCAAAACCACTGGATGGTGAGCCCAATTTCCTTCCTTGTACCCTTGGTACGCTACTGGGCAGAGAGTGGGAACTTGATAGATGCAAGGAAGAACTGGAAGAAGCAGGTACCAGCCACAGTAAGTTAGAGAAAGTGAAACACTGATGTTTGGAAAGGAGAGGTCTGCTAAACAATACAGAGCAACACAGTCCGCCCTGTTGGCATGTCTACAGATGCAGTGCTGGTGAAACTGGTCTGTACCTTTAAATTCACACGTACACGAGGCGTCGTTTACATGCAGAGTCAGGGCAGTACCCGGTTGATACGCTCAATTAAATATTCAAAGTCAGGGCAGTGACAGTATAAGCACCGAGTTTGGCTCACAATCTCTTGCTGGGACTAGTGTTTTCTAGGCTCAGCCTGCCTGACCTGTATCTGCTGGGCTGAAGTGCGTTCAGGCCCAGGGCACAATCAATAAATGTGTTCTTCATGTTTTGTGTAGAATGTTAATTAAGGAGCATCTGATTCACAATTGCTTTATTAACCTTCCTGCTATCTCAAATTTGCTTGAAAATGCACCATTTGCCCACTCTTTTTTCAAAATTTTCTCGGGGGGATGCCCCCCCGAACTCCCCCGTAGGTGGTTCGGGCTCGCTAGCTACGCTCGCTGGCAACATTGCAGTACGGCTACTGTTTTACGCCACACCACTTTCGAATGTCACCAGCCGCCACTGGTTCCAAAGCAGCTTGAATGTCATCTCTGGTTGCCTGCAGTGCCCTCAAGCTCAAGCCATCCCCTAGATACCCATGTCCCTTAGCTGTGGTAGCTGTGGCTGCCACTGGCTCTGCTGTGGTGCTGAGCATGCTGCAAGGCCTGACTGAATGTGATGGCTATTCCAGACTGGACAGTTGTAGACAATGGAGATGCCCCTGAGTCCCAGGAGTAGGAGGGTTGGGGCTGCTCTCAGGGGTGCTTGCCAGGGCAAGCGCAGTTGCTGGTTCACTCTGTGCAATAGGACGAGGCCCAGTAGCTCCAGTGTAACCAAGCCAAGCAGGGCGAGATCCAGACGAGCTACTTGAAGGGGCGGACCTTCAGCTCTGATGAAATTCGTCCTCTTCATCGGACACAAATCCACCAGGCATTTGGACAGTGGAGTGCACACTGTGAGCAGCAGCTTCAGTCGGTGGCAAGGAGGTGCTTCCAGCTACAGAATGCAGAAGCAGGATGAAGGCATTAACCAGTGCAGGATGAGCAGATGCCAGCGCGTCCAACATGTTTGGATCAGCAACAACAGTGAAAAGGTCTTTGTCCTGTAGAACTCCTTATGCAATAGGGCCATGGCTCAGCCCAGGAGTTGTTGCAGTGACCTCATCAAGAGACTCCTTTTTCGCTAGCATCTTAAAAACGGCTTCTCTGTGGCCAGCACTGCTGTGAAGTGCAGTGTGCAGGACTCTAACCTCCCTGGCTGCAGCAGCGTCATCCACGGGCTCGGCCATCTCCTCTGGTCAGGCCAGGACTTGCGCTGCGCATGAATAGTAGACCAGGCTGCATCCCATAGAAATCAAGAGTCTGGGCATCCTTGAGCTTTCCACCACAGTAAACTCATTCGATAAGTTCTGGGTCCGGGACAGACTCCTGAAGGTTTCTTGTCATCAATTGCTTTAGAGACGCTACTTTGTACCCTCCTTGTGAGCACTCTCTGGAGCCGCAGGATGGATTTGCGTGCATAAGGTTGATCCGCCAACTTTCCTGCCATATGCACTCTGGCAGAGGCATTCTTCTGTGGCACACAAACAAGTAGATGAAGAGAAAATATAAGGAACCCCTTTTCTTCACCTTATACTTGAACCAGAGGCAGGGCACAGAGAAAGGGCGGAATACACTCACACCCAAACATACTTCACACCAAGACAACTAATTTAAAAGCACAATCATGTGGACATCAAATATGTTCCAATTATTGTTTTTCTTAAAAAACATTTACATTTCTCAAGTAATTCATATCATACACTATTTTTTATATACACTGGTATTTATTCAATACAGATGACAAAGACAACAATGCGCCTTTTTGTGAAGTATGTTTGGGTGTGAGTGTATTGCATTATTCGGTGTGTCTAGTTTTGTATAGTCTATGTATGTAGGATGTTTTCTTTCATTGCATGTGTCTTCTTGTGCAGCTCGCATACAGGTGTTTTACTGTTATAAATAATGTGAATATAAAGGTTATGAGTGGACTATGTACACTAATTGAATCTCCTTTTTTCTACTTAATGATGATTAATAAAACAAATATATAAAATGAACTGATCTGATGTATGGTTAATTACTATTGGAGACAATTTGTCCCCTCTTTAAGCTATTGGAGAAGTTTTTGTCTGTATTTTTGAATTTTCATCCGCAACACCCAGCATTACAAAAGACACCACACACACAGACCCATCTACAACACCCAGCCTACCGAGCACATCCACATCACACACTCCCAAAAAACACAAATGCCCACACTCACCCACACAACCGCACCTACAAAACATGAACAAGAAACATCAGACACACAGACACATGCACCAACAATACACTTTATTTATTCACTCCTCACACCACTCTGGCAGCGCCAAGACGAACATACTCACCTATTAACAGTTCAAAGTATCAAGCACCTGGAAGTCCGCAGTCAGGACAATATTCTCAACTATATAGGTACATGACTACTCTGCCATCGGTACTCACTACGCCCCCTTTCTTGGGGTCTTACTTCCTCAGACCTACTCCCATATTGCTTAATGTGATCCCCATCCCCAGTCTACCCCCCCCCACACACTGGCTCACCCCTGCAGTGGCGTTCTCAACACGCACGGGCGAGATGACGCTCGCTCCCTAGCCCTCTACCAGGACCCCCTACTAATTGGGCTACCTCTCCACCCTTTATTCTTTTGGGCTTCTTTAATCGCTGCCTACTACGCTCCTCAGTCAACATGGCACACAATACTTATCATGCCTCTAACCCCTTTGTCCAATCTGGCGTAAACTCGGTTAAGATTATCTACCCCCCCCCAACCTATCGTTAAAGGCTAAGAAGACCTGTAAGCCCAATATCCTCAAGAGATGTCCCGAAACACTGATATCGGACACATATCTCAAATAAGGGCACTATAGTGACTGATCTCATCTTCTACCCCAACAGAAGAGCGCAGTGGAGAAAGGCCATGTTAGACCTGGTACCATTGGCGTGAGTCTCCCTTCCATTTTTTCACTGATTGCCTCCTCTGTTTTTGATATGTGTTGCTGGTTTAGATGCTTTGGGCACTGTGCCACTGCTATTCAGTGCCACAGTGCAAGTGCTCCCTTTTGTACATTGATGTATGGGTTAGTGACTCCATGATTGGATTATTTGATTTACTTGTCAGACCCTAGTATAGTGCACCATGGGTGCCCAGGGCCTGTAAATCAAATGCTGCTAGTGGGCTTACAGCACTGGTTGTGCCACCCACAGAAGCAGCTTGTAAAGTGTGTCTCAGGCCTGCCATTGCAGAGCCTGTGTGCAGTCTAGTACTGCCATGTCGACTTGATAAGTGCACCCACTTACCAGTCCCTAAACCTTCCCTTTTCTACATGTTAGCCACCCCTAAGGTTGGCCCAAGGGCAGAGTGCATTGTAAGTAAAAGGTAGGACATGCCCTGGTGTGTGTGGCATGTCCTGATAGTGAATTACAGCCAATTTCGTTTTTCACTATTGCAAGGCTACCTGTCCCCATAGACCAGAATGGGCAGTTTGATTATAACCTCTTATAATCCTAACTGACCCAGGGAACATGGTAGAAAAACGAATTTAGTATGCCTGAACTCAGAATGATAAAATACATCTTTTAGTGAAGTTGGTTTTAACATTCTGTGTTTGAAAATACTACTTTTAGAAAGTAGGTATTTTCTTGCCTAACCATCCAGCTGCCTCTGCTAGGTTGTGTATTGCTTGTCTGGTTTGTGAGTGACAGGAGGGTCTTGGCTCCAGCAGTCTGATGGGTCAGGGCTGGGCTGAATAGGACCCACATAGAATAGAGAGTAGGGGGGAGGAGACTTCCTTTCACTGACCTGAGCCCTCATAGAATAGAGAGTAGGGGGCGGGGATTTCCTTTCACTCCCCTGAGACCTCATAGAATAGAGAGTAGGAGGAGGAGATTTCCTTTCAGCTACCTGGGCCAGGTCTGCTCTCACACAATGCTGTCTCCACCTCCTGCCAGGAAGCTGCACAGAACTGCTTTTTGTCAGGCACAGACACTCTCTGCCTTCAGAAAACAAAGACTTTTTGGGTATAAATATTGGGGCCCAGACTAACCCTGGGCATAATACTTCGCTACGCTCACGGAGCATGCAAAGTTTGTGCTACTACGCAAATTGCACGTAGCAGAGTGAATAACTGTGCTAATTGACGTAGCGTAGCAAAATAAACACCTTCAAATGCTTTGATAAAGCAATTTTCTATGCTAAAAAGCATATAACCAATTCACAAAAATGAATTTTGACAATAAAATATCAAGCAATGAGAGAGGTGATGATTTTGGAGTCCCCCCTAACCTAGGGGGAGGACCAAGCAGATGCCTTGAACACAAAAAGCATATCATGTGAACGATTCAATGGTGGTCCCTTCCACCTAGGACCACCCCAAGCACTGTTATGGGCAAAAATACAATCCCAACCAAAGGCCCTGCAAAGCATTATGGGACGAGATTAACAGTGGGCAGTGAATATTATAGTTTCTAATATCAAAATAATTCTACAAAGAGCTGCAGTTCAACTAGTCGTTACTAGGTGTCCCTCACAGTCAAATGCAAAAGCATTGAAATTATTAATACATCATGCTGCAGTTCCACTAGTCGTTACAAGATGTCCCTCACGAGTCAAATGCAAAAGTATTGAAAACCTTTCATGAGGCTTTTGCATTTGACTCGTGAGGGACATCTAGTAACGACTAGTGGAACTGCAGCTCTTTGTAGAATTATTTTGATATTGGATACTATAATATTCACTGCCCACTGCTAATCTCGTTCTCGTCCCATAATGCTTTGCAGGGCCTTTGGTTGGGATTGTATTTTTGCCAATAACTGTGCTTGGGGTGGTCCTAAGAGGATGGGACCACCACTGAATGGTTCAAAAGATGTGTTTTTGTTTTCAAGGCATCTGCTTGGTTTTCCCCTAGGTTAGGGAGGATCCTAAAATCATCACCTCTCTCACTGCTTGTTAATTTATCGTTTTCACTTTTGTGTAGTAACTATATGCATTTTTAGCATATAAAGACAGAGCTATTTATTTTATCTTAACTTGCACTGTACAAGGTGCTTTTGGCAATTATTGTACAGTGCAGTCAAGCACACAGCTACGCACTACGCAATGTGCATAGCTACGTGTAGTTAAAAATGTACTTCACGTAGCTACGTGAAGTGCTACTACGCAAACTACGCCCAGGCTTAGTGGTGAGATGCGCCGTCGCGCCCTCATCGGGGGAAGCGCTGAGGTAAAGGAAGCCCCTCAGGTGTGTGAGGTGAGGAGCGCCGTCCGCGCCCTCACCGAAGCCTCCAGAGACTGGGCCCTGATCGCCGCCGTCGCGGCCAAAGAATCATCGTCGCCGCCGCCGAAGCGGCCAAAGAATTGCCCCCGCCGCCGTCGCGGCCGAAGAATCGTCTCCGCCGCCGTCGCGGCCAAAGAATCATCGCCGCAGCGGCCCAAGAATTGCCCCCGCCGCTGAAGCGGCCGAAGAATCGTCGCCGAAGCGGCCCAAGAATTGCGCCCGCCGCCGTCGCGGCCAAAGAATTGCCACCGCCGCCGTCGCGGCCCAAGAAATCGCCGACGCGATCAGCAGCGAGGCCTCCAGGCCCCGCAGACGCCGTTGCCGAGCAACCAGGGGTCGCCGGGCGTGACCCAGGAAGGCCGCGCACCAATTGGGCGCCGGCCCCCGGTCCCGCCCAGCGCCGAAGGAAGCCCGGGAAGAGCCCCGGCAGTGCAGAGGGAGACGGGGAGACGGCCGGAGAGGACTGCCGGCTCCCGCTCCCTTCCCCAGCAACCCTGAGCCCCCACCTGTACTTACCCTGAGCCCGGGGGCCGGAGGAGGGTGATCCCGGCCCCCGCAACGAGCCGCATACTTACTCCCTAATCCCGGGGGCCGGAGGAAGGCAATACCGGCCCCCGCAACGACCCGCAACACCGGCCCGAAGGCCGAGGCACCCCCGACCGGGCCCCGCCCGACAGAACACGGGCCGGCCCGGATGATCGCCAGTCGCCCTGAAGCGCGACCAACGACCACACCACAGGTGAGCCCTGGAGGCCCCTAGGGCCCATAAGACGCCACTGGGGGCCGGGGGCCACTATTAACCCTTACTATTATAGTCCTACGAGGCGAGGCCCCAGAGAGGAGTGGGCCTGGCCTGAATTAACCCCTAAGGGACCTAGAAGCCCCAGAATACAGGACATGTTGAGGGATTCCCCACATAGTTCATTCATGTATTGATGATGCCCACAGTATTTAATAATTTATGCCAATGCCTATTATAATTACTGCCTAGGCCATGGTTTTAACTGTTAAGTCTTTACCACAAGGGGAAAGTGTTTATTGGAGTTGAGCTGAAGTGTACACCGCCAAGAGTTGAAGTATTTTCTGTTACAGGTGTACTGGAGTTGCGACGCCCACTGTACTGAATGTGGGTGCGCCTAGATTAATGCAGGCCTATTTAAATGTAATGTGAAAAGCCTTCTTTTAAATAATTGAGTATGCTAAAGTGAACTGTATGTTTAGGCCTATGTTTTATTAACGTACCTTAAGACCATTATTAAGTGCTACGTGTAGGAGATAATTCCTGCGGCCTCTTAGTGGCCTACAATGTTGATGAGCTATGCAGCTTTATTTAAAATGTGCACCAGTTGAATAATTTAATGAGTTTGAATGTAGATCTGAATTAACCTGCCTTATCTGATGCCAACTTAATTCATTTATAAAAGATCTTGATTTTAAATACAAAAGCCTGGTGTGGTGTCATGTTATTGCGTTCGCATTTGTGAGTCAAAGTGAGAGTGTGCTGCACAACTGCCTTACACATTGCCTTCGCGTGCCTTTCCCGCTTCACGCCATGCTACCGTGTCGGACTCGGTAACCCCGGTTCCAACAAAGGCTCTATCTAACTTTAACCTCTGACTACCTCTGGGGTCACCTGGACTCTATACACACTATACCTCATTTTGGTGTATTATATATAGAGCCAGTTTCCTACACAATGGAGCAGCAGCAGCCTCTAAAACCTGATATAGGCGCACTGCTCTCAACATTACAATGTCCTAATACACAGCCTCTCTCCTTCCCCTGCCTCACCAAAATATATGGATTGGGCAGGAGGAAGCAGGAGATAGAGCCTGCAGCAGGGCACACAGGAGCCTCTCCCCCCCTTCCTCCTCCCGTAGCTCGCAGTGTCACTGGCGTCTCGGAAAGAGGGGGGGTTCTGCTCCTCTCCTGCATCTCCCTGGCTCACCTGAACGATGAAAAGCAGTTTAGCCGAGCCCAGGGAGAACCAGGGGCTGACTTCAGCCTCCTTTCACAGCTATTGCTCTGAATGTTCATCAATTACCCGCTCCCTTGGTAAAAGCCCTTCCTTGCCTTTGGAGCTACAACAAGCTATAAGGCTATACTAAAGATTCAAAATAATTCCAGAAGACAAAAACACAGTTGCTCTGTCAGAGAAATAATTGTCATAACATTTACAAGTGGATCACATAAAGTTGTCCTCTAAAGTAAATCAAAAGCCAGAATCGTAAAGAACTCTAAATTTAAAGTCAATCTACAGACCAACACAACAACTGTCTGCTAAGAAATGGAAAAAAGTTATTCTATAATATCAGATAGCAAACTGAAATAGAGTCTGCTTAGTTCAAAATCAAGGGAAAGTTCTTAAATATAAAATCAGTAAGAGGACTGACATGAAGCCTGCCTCTTGGAAAAGGGTAAAAAGAATTCCAGCAAATATCTCCCAAAAACAGTACATTTTATATGTTTTCAGACAGAGAGAACACACTATCAATATGGTTCATGATGAGGTAATAATGACAACAATCACTAAATTGCCATGAAGAGAAAGCATAAGGAAATGTAATTTTACAAAACACACCTACAAAATGAACAATTAATTGTAACTTTTGCATCTTGCATGCTCTACAATACAATAAACCAACTTGGGATAACAATAGTATTACTTTTTCTCAGGTCCTGACCTATCAACTCTTTTCCACATGTTTCTTTAATTCCCAGGATTGGAGAGTTACATGGGCGCCGTATCTCTTCTTTTAGAATGCGCTGCTCAATCACTTTATCAAGCAGAGGAAAAAATCCCTCCTCTACTCTCTATTTCATTTGTACGGTTGTACTGAGGAGTGTGTGGATACACTGCATTCATTTCACTGTGAATTGTACTGACTCTGCGCTTTTAATCAATCCAATGTATTTTCCTGTAAAGCATTTTACTTTACTGTGCAATTTAAATCTAGAGGTAAGTCCTTTTTTGCAAAGACTGGGAACAAATTAACGCTCAAGTCTTGCGAATGTAAAATAAAATCAAAGTCTTCATCTTGTGCTTAAATACCAACACCATCCTGTGTACAGTAAATTACACAATTCATTTTACAAAGAAGTTCACGCTCTAGCAAAATAACTGGACTTGTCTCACTAAGTATACATTTGTGGCCATTCATTATTGACCCAATTTTTACAAGAATATTTACTGACAGCTCATTGGCTGTTTATTAGAAATGTCTACAACTTGGACTCCTTTACAAAGAGGGGTGGGTTGGGAGCTCCCGTCAGTCTGACTGTGGAACGGGAGGCACATTTATTGATTAAAAGAGATGCCGGATTCCCATGTAGTTCTTCTACAAAAGGGTCACTCTGGGCGACCTCTAGGACTGCACCAAGCATGCAATCCTTCTCCCGTCTCAGGCACCTTCATTGTGTCTGATTCAGTCCAGTAGAAACTCCTAGTGTAGATGCAAATTGTGGAAAATCATTGTTAATCACTGAAGGATTCTGTTGAAATCTTAAATTTGTTTAGAATTAAGCATTTTATTCTGCACTGGGCTGTGGGGCCATCGGGACTGAAGGCACGTTTTAATTTAACTGCCTTTGATTCTGCATGTTCGGCACAGAGGCCAGTTGGGCTGGGACCATTGGCTGTGACATCCCATTCTGTATACTAATACACACTTGGAATCAAAGGGAGGGGGTCCTATATGGGAAACCATTCTACTCCCTATCTAAATGTGAACTCACTAGAAGTACGTCTCACAATTCGTGAAAAAAAGGTGAAGGAAAAAAAGGGGGGGGGGAAAAACCCCAATCATTATATATTGTAGGTACTCGGCCCAGCAGGTGCCCTATTGCATTGGAGGAGACCTCTGTCAGGACGAGAACCCTCACTCACCCGAAGGTGACATGTTTCATCATAGGGTTCCCTCCTCACACCAGGGCCGCAAGGTCACTGGTGTGGGCTACAACTCTTCTGGGGTAGAAGAGGAGCTGAGGTGTTTTCGAGAAGGGACCAAGGGTATGGGTAGTGTAAGGTAGAGTGCTAAGAGAAAGAAGGGGAGGTTAAACTGTATCTGGGAGGCCAAAGTGTTTATTTTGTGGACTCCTAGGACAGGATTAAAAGAAAGAGAGGACATGGGGTTATCATCAAATATACCCCTACAATAGGTCAACATGTTTCTGCCTTCTAATGACCCCCAAAAGGGGTTTGGGGGCATTCTTCAGAACCAAATGGGATGTCACTTTGCAGGCAAATCATAAAAATACAAAATTGAAAAAGGTTATACTGGCCACCACAAATCAGGAGCCTGTATCAGTGAGCGATGGCCCGGGAGTCATTAAGGAATGGGTCCACCATATCATCTGCAAAATAAAAGCAACACAAAAACAAAAACAAAACAGAAAAACCTCCTTGGGGAGGGCCCCCCTGCTTCTCCTTGTAGGAGAGCCTCCCCTGCTTCTCCTTGTGGGAGAAATGGAAGAAAGCTTTGAAACATATATTGCAGCTACAGGGGGAGATGTATCCACTGGTAAACACAAATTGGCACCGAAGAAGAGAAATTCTCACACATCTTATCGCATCTTTGTTACAGGAGGATGGAGCTGTCATTAATTTAGAACTAGATACATGAAAAAGAAAAATGAAGTGGTAGAAATGCTGTAAAGTTAACCTGATCCAAGATGACTCTAGCACAGTAGTCAATGATGCGCAAGTCAGCAGAATGTTGACTGTCATCAGTTTGGCAAGGACTGACAGTTACTGTCCTGTTTTGCTGGGCTTGGTTGCATGTTGTCCTTAATGAGAAATAAATTACTCAAATAAGACAATGGACGGTGCATTATCTTTTTCAAGATAGGCGTTGTTTTTGGGGTAGGTGGGCAATTACCAGGAGAGACGGGTGATGACTATATGGCAGCCTTGAGAGGATTGGCAGCTACGTGCAATTACAGAACTTTCATGCCGGGATCTTAAGGATCAATTTGTACAAGAAATATCCATCAAAAAGTCTCAACAAAAGTTACTTTAGACTAAAGGTCTTACTTTAGATAAGGCGGTGGAAATCGACAAACGCTTTGAATAGAAGTTTCAAGGCGTAAAATAGCTGGAACTAACTACAAATACATAGAAACATAACTTAATCAATAATTGCAGATTTCACAAATTCCAGGAAGAAAAAACACTTTGTTATCAGTTACCAAGTCCCTGGTGTGTGTGGCACCATGGATCTTTGGACATGATCGAAATCAATAGAAAATTCCTTTAATTGTTGGTGTGCTTAACACATAAATATTTAGACATACTCATGGGTCTGTGTTTCTTTCCTTGTTTGTTTTTTCCTATTTTAAAGTGACGCACAGTTGACACTGAGGTACGTGTTGGGTGTCGCCTTGGTTCTTTGTTACTCTTCCACATATGGTGGTGTACACATCATGCAGGGAGTTGCGTCATCTCGTTGAGGCAGTCAATGGTAAGGGCTGGTTTAGATACACGTGAGCCGTGTGAGGGATCCCATTGTTGTGCGTCAGCTCTGGGGCAGACATGGCAGAGAAGAAGTAGTAGCATATGCTTAAAGGGGGTCGGAGACCCCGCAAATGACTCCTTAACTACTCTGTAGCAGAAAAAGAGACCCTTATCTGTTCCTGGGGTATTACTAACTTCAGGCAGTGTATGGGGCAAAAGAGTGTATGGTACATATTGATCCCAAACCATTTGTTGATCAGATGACAAGCAAGGGCGATGGAGGGGCAACCCCGCACATTGAAAAATTGTTATTTAGGCTTCCATTGCTTCACCGACTCTGCACTGAGGTAGATGAGCTTAGACTGGTCATAAAGGACATCATGTATAGGACGCACCGGCCCTCGCCCACCAGAGTGCCGTGATTCACCGACTCCAAACTCAGGTGGATGAGCTTAGACTGGTCATAAAGGGCATCAAGTATAAGATGCACCAGACCTCGCCCACCAGACAGCCGTGCTTCACCGACTCCGCACTGAGGTAGATGAGCTTAAACCGGTCATAAAGGGCATCATGTATAGGATGCACCGGCCTTCGCCCAGCAGAGTGCCGTGCTTCACCAACTGCACTGAGGCGGATGAGCTTCAACTGGTCATAAAGGGCATCATGTATAGGATGCAACGGCCCTCGCCCACCAGAGTGCAGTGCTTCACCGACTCCGCACTGAGGCGGATGAGCTTAGACTGGTCATAAAGGGCATCATGTATAGGATGCATCGGCCCTCGCCCACCAGAGTGCCGTGCTTCACCGACTCTGCACTGAGGCGGATGAGCTTAGGCTGGTCATAAAGGACATCATGTATAGGATACACCGGCGCTCGCCCACCAGAGAGCCATGCTTCACCGACTCTGCGCTGAGGCGGATAAGCTTAGACTCGTCATAAAGGGCATTATGTATAGAACGCACCGGCCCTCGCCCACCAGAGTGCCGTGCTTCACCGACTCCGCGCTGAGGCGGATGAGCTTAGACTGGTCATAAAGGCCATCATGTATAGGACGCACCGGCCCTCGCCCACCAGAGTGCCGTGCTTCACCGACTCCGCGCTGAGGCGGATGACCTTAGACTGGTCATAAAGGGCATCATGTATAGGATGCAATGGCGCTCGCCCACCAGAGTGCCGTGCTTGACCGACTCCGAGCTGAGGCGGATGAGCTTAGACAGGTCATAAAGGGCATCATGTATAGGACGCACCGGCACTCGTCCACCAGAGTGCCGTGCTTCACCGACTCCGAGCTGAGGCGGATGAGCTTAGACTGGTCATAAAGGGCATCATATATAGGATGCACCGGCCCTCGCCCACCAGAGTGCCGTGCTTCACCGACTCCGAGCTGAGCCAGATGAGCTTAGACTGGTCATAAACGGCATCATGTATAGGACGCACCGGCCCTCGCCCACCAGAGTGCCGTGCTTCACCGACTCCGCACTGAGGCGGATGAGCTTAGACTGGTCATAAAGGGCATCATGTATAGGACGAACCGGCCCTCCCTCACCAGAGGTCCGTGCTTCACCGACTCCGCACTGAGGCGGATGAGCTTAGACTGGTCATAAATGGCATCATGTATAGGACAAACCGGCCCTCGCCCACCAGAGAGCAGCTCTTCACCGATTCCGCGCTGAGGCGTATGAGCTTAGACTGTCATAAAGGGCATCATGTATAGGAGGCACCGGCCCTCACCCACCAGAGTGCAGCGCTTCCCCGACTCCGCGCTGAGGCGGATGAGCCTAGACTGGTCATAAAAGGCAGCATGTATAGGACGCACCGGCCCTCCCCCACCAGAGTGCCGTGCTTCACTGCCTCTGCGCTGAGGCGGATGAGCTTAGACTGGTCATAAACGACATCATGTATAGAACGCACCGGCCCTCGCCAACCAGAGGTCCGTGCTTCACCGACTCCGTGCTGAGGCGGATGAGCTTAGACTGGTCATAAGGGCCATCATGTATAGGACGCACCGGCCCTCGCCCACCAGAGTGCCGTGCTTCACCGACTCCGCGCTGAGGCGGATGACCTTCGACTGGTCATAAAGGGCATCATGTACAGGAGGCACCGGCCCTCGCCCATCAGAGTGCCATGCTTAACCGACACCACGCTGAGGCGGATGAGCTTAGACTGGTCATAAGGGCCATCATGTATAGGACGCACCGGCCCTCACCCACCAGAGTGCGGTGCTTCACCGACTCTTCGCTGAGGCGGATGAGCTTAGACTGGTAAAGGGCATCATGTATAGGACGCACCGGCCCTCGCCCACCAGAGTGCGGTGCTTCACCGACTCCGAGCTGAGGTGGATAAGCTTAGACTGGTCATAAATGGCATCATGTATAGAACGTACCGGCCGACGCCCACCAGAGAGCCGTGCTTCACCGACTCTGAGCTGAGGCGGATATGCTTAGACTGGTCATAAACAGTATCATGTATAGGACGCACCGGCCCTCACCCACCAGAGTGCGGTGCTTCACCGACTCTTCGCTGAGGCGGATGAGCTTAGACTGGTAAAGGGCATCATGTATAGGACGCACCGGCCCTCGCCCACCAGAGTGCCGTGCTTCACCGACTCCGAGCTGAGGCGGATAAGCTTAGACTGGTCATAAATGGCATCATGTATAGGACGCACCGGCCGACGCCCACCAGAGTGCCGTGCTTCACCGACTCTGAGCTGAGGCGGATGAGCTTAGACTGGTCATAAAGAGTATCATGTATAGGACGCACCGGCCCTCGCCCACCAGAGTGCCGTGCTTCACCGACTCCGTGCTGAGGCGGATGAGCTTAGAATGGTCATAAAGGGCATCATGTATAGGAAGCACCGGCCCTCGCCCACCAGAGTGCTGTGCTTTACCGACTCTGCACTGAGGCGGATGAGCTTAGACTGGTCATAAATGGCATCATGTATAGGACACACCGGCCCTCGCCCACCAGAGAGCAGCTCTTCACCGACTCCGCGCTGAGGCGTATGAGCTTAGACTGGTCATAAAGGGCATCATGTATAGGAGGCACCGGCCCTCACCCAACAGAGTGCAGCGCTTCACCGACAACGCGCTGAGGCGGATGAGCCTAGACTTTTCATAAAAGGCAGCATGTATAGGACGCACCGGCCCTCCCCCACCAGAGTGCCGTGCTTCACCGCCTCTGCGCTGAGGCGGATGAGCTTAGACTGGTCATAAAGGGCATCATGTATAGGAGGCACCGGCCCTCGCCCACCAGAGTGCCGTGCTTCACCGACACCGCGCTGGGGAGGATGAGCTTAGACTGGTCATAAAGAGCATCATGTATAGAAGGCACCGGCCCTCGCCCACCAGAGTGCCGTGCTTCACCGACACCGCGTTGTGGTGGATGAGCTTAGACTGGTCATAAAGGGCATCATGTATAGGACGCACCGGCCCTCGCCCACCAGAGTGCTGTGCTTCACCAACACCACGCTCAGGCGGATGAGCTTAGACTGGTCATAAAGGCAATCATGTACAGGACGCACCAGCCCTCGCCCACCAGAGTGCTGTGCTTCACCGACTCTGCGCTGAGGCGGATGAGCTTAGACTGGCCATAAAGGGCATCATGTATAGGACGCACCAGCCCTTGCCCACCAGAGTGCCGTGCTTCACTGACTCCGCGCTGAGGCGGATGAGCTTAGACTTGTCATAAAGGGCATCATGTATAGGATGCACCAGCCCTCGCCCACCAGAGTGCCGTGCTTCACCGACTCCGAGCTGAGGTGGATCAGCTTAGACTGGTCATAAATGGCATCATGTATAGGGCGCACCGGCCTTTGCCCACCAGAGTGCCGTGCTTCACTGACTCCGAGCTGAGGCGGATGAGCTTAGACTGACCATAAACGACATCATGTATAGAACGCACCGGCCCTCGCCAACCAGAGGTCCGTGCTTCACCGACTCCGTGCTGAGGCGGATGAGCTTAGACTGGTCATAAAGAGTATCATGTATAGGATGCACCGGCCCTCGCCCACCAGAGTGCCATGCTTCACTGACTCTGAGCTGAGGCGGATGAGCTTAGACTGGTCATACAGAGTATCATGTATAGGACGCACCGGCCCTCGCCCACCAGAGTGCAGTGCTTCACTGACTCTGCGCTGAGGTGGATTAGCTTAGACTGGTCATAAAGGGCATCATGTATAGGACGCACCGGCCCTCGCCCACCAGAGTGCCGTGCTTCACTGACTCCGCGCTAAGGCGTAAATGCTTAGACTGGTCAAAAAGGACATCATGTATAGGACGCACCGGCCCTCGCCCACCAGAGTGCCGTGCTTCACCGACTCCGTGCTGAGGCGGATGAGCTTAGACTGGTCATAAGGGCCATCATGTATAGGACGCACCGGCCCTCGCCCACCAGTGTGCCGTGCTTCACCGACTCCGCGCTGAGGCGGATGACCTTCGACTGGTCATAAAGGGCATCATGTATAGGACACACCGGCCCTCGCCGACCAGAGTGCCGTGCTTCACCGACTCCGAGCTGAGGCGGATAAGCTTAGACTGGTCATAAATGGCATCATGTATAGGACGCACCGGCCCTCGCCGACCAGAGTGCCGTGCTTCACCGACTCTGAGCTGAGGCGGATGAGCTTAGACTGGTCATAAAGAGTATCATGTATAGGACGCACCGGCCCTCGCCCACCAGAGTGCCGTGCTTCACCGACTCCGTGCTGAGGCGGATGAGCTTAGACTGGTCATAAGGGCCATCATGTATAGGACGCACTGGCCCTCGCACACCAGAGTGCCGTGCTTCACCGACTCCGCGCTGAGGCGGATGACCTTAGACTGGTCATAAAGGGCATCATGTACAGGAGGCACCGGCCCTCGCCCACCAGAGTGCCATGCTTAACCGACACCGCGCTGAGGCTGATGACCTTAGAGTGGTCATAAATGGCATCATGTATAGGACGCACCGGCCCTCGCCCACCAGAGTGCGGTGCTTCACCGACTCTGCGCTGAGGCGGATGAGCTTAGACTGGTCATAAAGGGCATCATGTATAGGACGCACCGGCCCTCGCCCACCAGAGTGCGGTGCTTCACCGACTCCGCGCTGAGGCGGATGAGCTTAGACTGGTCATAAAGGGCATCATGTATAGGACGCACCGGCCCTCATCCACCAGAGTGCGTGCTTCACCGACTCCGAGCTGAGGCGGATAAGCTTAGACTGGTCATAAATGGCATCATGTATAGGACGCACCGGCCGTCGCCCACCAGGGTGCCGTGCTTCACTGACTCCGAGCTGAGGCGGATGAGCTTAGACTGGTCATGAACGCCATCATGTATAGGACGCACCGGCCCTCGCCCACCAGAGATCAGTGCTTCACCGACTCCGAGCTGAGGCGTATGAGCTTAGACTGGTCATAAAGGGCATCATGTATAGGACGCACTGGCCCTCCCCCACCAGAGTGCCGTGCTTCACCGCCACCGCGCTGAGGCGGATGAGCTTAGACTGGTCATAAAGGGCATCATGTATAGGAGGCACCAGCCCACGCCCACCAGAGTGCTGTGCTTCGCAGACACCGCGCTGAGGCGGATGAGCTTAGGCTGGTCATAAAGGGCATCATGTATAGGAGGCACTGGCCCTCGCCCACCAGAGTGCCGTGCTTCACCGACACCGCGCTGAGGCGGATGAGCTTAGACTGGTCATAAAGGGCATCATGTATAGGAGACATCGGCCCTCGCCCACCAGAGTGCTGTGCTTCACCGACTCCGCGCTGAGGCAGATGAGCTTAGACTGGTCATAAGGTCCATCATGTATAGGAAGCACCGGCCCTCGCCCACCAGAGTGCCGTGCTTCACCGACTCTGCACTGAGGCGGATGACCTTAGACTGGTCATAAAGGGCATCATGTATAGGACGCACCGGCCCTCGCCCACCAGAGTGCCGTGCTTTACCGACTCCGCGCTGAGGCGGATGAGCTTAGACTGGTCATAAATTGCATCATGTATACGACGCACCGGCCCTTGCCCACCAGAGTGCCATGCTTTACCGACTCCGAGCTGAGGCGGATGAGCTTAGACTGGTCATGAAGGGCATCATGTATAGGACGCACCGGCCCTCGTCCACCAGAGTGCCGTGCTTCACCGACTCTGAACTGAGGTAGAGGAACTTAGACTGGTCATAAAGGGCATCATGTATAGGACGCAACGGCCCTCGCCCACCAGAGTGCCGTGCTTCACCGACTCCGCGCTGAGGCGGATGAGCTTAGACTGGTCATAAAGGGCATCATGTATAGGATGCACCGGCCCTCGCCCACCAGAGTGCCGTGCTTCACCGACTCCGCGCTGAGGCAGATGAGGTTAGACTGGTCATAAAGAGTATCATGTATAGGATGCACTGGCGCTCGCCCACCAGAGTGCCGTGCTTCACCGACTCCGAGCTGAGGCGGATGAGCTTAGACTGGTCATAAAGGGCATCATGTATAGGACGCACCAGCCCTTGCCCACCAAAGTGCCGTGCTTCACCGACTCTGCACTGAGGCGGATGACCTTAGACTGGACATAAAGGGCATCATGTATAGGATGCACTGGCCCTCGCCAACCAGAGTGCCGTGCTTTACCGACTCCGTGATGAGGCGGATTAGCTTAGACTGGTCATAAAGGGCATTATGTATAGGACGCACCGGCCCTGGTCCACCAGAGTGCCGTGCTTCACCGACTCCGAGCTGAGGCGGATGAGCTTAGACTGGTCATAAAGGACATCATGTATAGGACGCACCGGCCCTTGCCCACCAGAGTGCCGTGCTTCACCGACTCCGAGCTGAGGCGGATGAGCATAGACTGGTCATAAACGGCATCATGTATAGGACGCACAGGCCCACGCCCACCAGAGTGCCGTGCTTCACCGACTCCGCACTGAGGCGGATGAGCTTAGACTGGTCATAAAGGGCATCATGTATAGGACGCACCGGCCCTCACCCACCAGAGGTCCGTGCTTCACCAACTCTACACTGAGGCGGAAGAGCTTAGACTGGTCATAAAGGGCATCATGTATAGGACGCACCGGCCCTCGCCCACCAGAGATCCGTGCTTCACTGACCCCGCGCTGAGGCGGATGAGATTAGACTGGTCATAAATGGCATCATGTATAGAACGCACCGGCCCTCGCCCACCAGAGAGCAGCGCTTCACTGACTCCGCGCTGAGGCGTATGAGCTTAGACTGGTCATAAAGGGCCTCATGTATAGGAGGCACCGGCCCTCGCCCACCAGAGTGCCGTGCTTCACAGCCTCCGCGCAGAGGCGGATGAGCTTAGACTGGTCATAAAGGGTATCATGTATAGGAGGCACCGGCCCTCGCCCACCAGAGTGCGGTGCTTCACCGACTCCGCGCTGAGGTGGATGAGCTTAGACTGGTCATAAAGGGCATCATATATAGGACACACCGGCCCTCGCCCACCAGAGTGCTGTGCTTCACCGACACCGCGCTCAGGCGGATGAGCTTAGACTGGTCATAAAGGCAATCATGTACAGGACGCACCGGCCCTCGTCCACCAGAGTGCCGTGCTTCACCGACTCTGCGCTGAGGCAGATGAGCTTAGACTGGTCGTAAACGGCATCATGTATAGGGCGCACCGGCCCTCGCCCACCAGAGTGCCATGCTTCACCGACTCCGAGCTGAGGCGGATGAGCTTAGACTGGTCATAAAGGACATCATGTATAGGACGCACCGGCCCATGCCCACCAGAGTGCCGTGCTTCACCGACTCCGAGCTGAGGCGGATGAGCTTAGACTGGTCATAAACGTCATCATGTATAGGACGCACAGGCCCTCGCCCACCAGAGTGCCGTGCTTCACCGACTCCGCACTGAGGCGGATGAGCTTAGACTGGTCATAAAGGGCATCATGTATAGGACGCACCGGCCCTCGCCCACCAGAGGTCCGTGCTTCACCGACTCTGCACTGAGGCAGAAGAGCTTAGACTGGTCATAAAGGGCATCATGTATAGGACGCACCGGCCCTCGCCCTCCAGAGATCCGTGCTTCACTGACCCCGCGCTGAGGCGGATGAGAATAGACTGGTCCTAAATGGCATCATGTATAGAACGCACCGGCCCTCGCCCACCAGAGAGCAGCGCTTCACTGACTCCGTGCTGAGGCGTATGAGCTTAGACTGGTCATAAAGGGCATCATGTATAGGAGGCACCGGCCCTCGCCCACCAGAGTGCTGTGCTTCACAGCCTCCGCGCTGAGGCGGATGAGCTTAGACTGGTCATAAAGGGTATCATGTATAGAAGGCACCGGCCCTCGCCCACCAGAGTGCGGTGCTTCACCGACTCCGCGCTGAGGTGGATGAGCTTAGACTGGTCATAAAGGGCATCATATATAGGACACACCGGCCCTCGCCCACCAGAGTGCTGTGCTTCACCGACACCGCGCACAGGCGGATGAGCTTAGACTGGTCATAAAGGCAATCATGTATAGGACGCACAGGCCCTCATCCACCAGAGTGCTGTGCTTCACCGACTCTTCGCTGAGGTGGATGAGCTTAGACTGGTCATAAAGGGCATCATGTATAGGATGGACCGGCCCTCGCCCACCAGAATGCCGTGCTTCACCGACTCCGAGCTGAGGAGGATGAGTTTAGACTGATCATAAATGGCATCATGTATAGGACACACCGGCCCTTGCCCACCAGAGTGCCGTGCTTCACCGACTTCGAGCTGAGGCAGATGAGCTTAGACTGGTCGTAAACGGCATCATGTATAGGACGCACCGGCCCTCGCCCACCAGAGGTCCGTGCTTCACCGACTCCGCGCTGAGGAGGATGAGCTTAGACTGGTCATAAAGAGTATCATGTATAGGATGCACCGGCCCTCGCCCACCAGAGTGCCGTGCTTCACCGACTCTGAGCTGAGGCGGATGAGCTTAGACTGGTCATAAAGAGTATCATGTAGAGGACGCACCGGCCATCGCCCACCAGAGTGCCGTGCTTCACCGACTCTGCGCTGAGGTGGATGAGCTTAGACTGGTCATAAAGGGCATCATGTATAGGACGCACCGGCCCTCGCCCACCAGAGTGCCGTGCTTCACTGACTCCGCGCTGAGGCGGATAAGCTTAGACTGGTCATAAGGTCCATCATGTATAGGACGCACCGGCCCTCGCCCACCAGAGTGCCGTGTTTCACCGACTCCGCGCTGAGGCGGATGACCTTAGACTGGTCATAAAGGGCATCATATACAGGAGGCACCGGTCCTCACCCACCAGAGTGCCGGGCTTTACCGACACCGCGCTGAGGCGGATGACCTTAGACTGGTCATAAAGGGCATCATGTATAGGACGCACCGGCCCTCGCCCACCAGAGTGCAGTGCTTCACTGACTCTGCACTGAGGCGGATGAGCTTAGACTGGTCATAAAGGGCATCATGTACAGGACGCACCAGCCCTCGCCCACCAGAGTGCCGTGCTTCACTGACTCCGAGCTGAGGCGGATGAGCTTAGACTGGTCATAAAGGACATCATGTAAAGGACGCACCGGCCCTCGCCCACCAGAGTGCCGTGCCTCACCGCCTCCGCGCTGAGGCGGATGAGCTTGGACTGGTCATAAAGGGCATCATGTATAGGACGCACCATCCCTTGCCCACCAAAGTGCCGTGCTTCACCGATTCTGCACTGAGGCGGATGACCTTAGACTGGTCATAAAGGGCATCATGTATAAGAAGCACCGGCCCTCGCCCACCAGAGTGCCGTGCTTTACCGACTCCGCGCTGAAGCGGATGAGCTTAGACTGGTCATAAAGGGCATCATGTACAGGACGCACCAGCCCTCGCCCACCAGAGTGCCGTGCTTCACTGACTCCGAGCTGAGGCGGATGAGCTTAGACTGGTCATAAAGGACATCATGTACAGGACGCACCGGCCCTCGCCCACCAGAGTGCCGTGCCTCACCGACTCCGCGCTGAGGCGGATGAGCTTAGACTGGTCATAAAGGGCATCATGTATAGGACGCACCGGCCCTCACCCACCAGAGTGCCGTGCTTCACCAACTCCGAGCTGAGGCGGATAAGCTTAGACTGGTCATAAATGGCATCATGTATAGGACGCACCGGCCGTCGCCCACCAGAGTGCCATGCTTCACCGACTCCGAGCTGAGGCGGATGAGCTTAGACTGGTCATGAACGGCATCATGTATAGGACGCACTTGCCCTCGCCCACCAGAGAGCAGTGCTTCACCGACTCCGAGCTGAGGCGCATGAGCTTAGACTGGTCATAAAGGGCATCATGTATAGGAGGCACCGGCCCTCGCCCACAAGAGTGCAGCACTTCACCGACTCCGTGCTGAGGCGGAGGAGCTTAGACTGGTCATAAAGGGCATCATGTATAGGACGCACTGGCCCTCCCCCACCAGAGTGCCGTGCTTCACCGCCTCCGCGCTGAGGCGGATGGGCTTAGACTGGTCATAAAGGGCATCATGTATAGGAGGCACCAGCCCTCACCCACCAGAGTGCCGTGCTTCACTGACTCCCCGCTGAGACGGATGAGCTTAGACTGGTCATAAAGGGCATCATGTATGGGAGGCACCGGCCCTTGACCACCAGAGTGCTGTGCTTCACCGACACCGCGCTGAGGTGGATGAGCTTAGACTGGTCATAAAGGGCATCATGTATAGGAGGCAACGGCCCTCGCCCACCAGAGTGCCGTGCTTCACCGAGACCGCGCAGAGGCGGATGAGCTTAGACTGGTCATAAAGGGCATCATGTATAGGACGCACCAGCCCTCGCCCACCAGAGTGCTGTGTTTCACCAACACCGCGCTCAGGCGGATGATCTTAGACTGGTCATAAAGGCAATCATGTACAGGACGCACCGGCCCTCGCCCACCAGAGTGCCGTGCCTCACCGACTCCGCGCTGAGGCGGATGAGCTTAGACTGTTCATAAAGGGCATCATGTATAGGATGCACCGGCCCTCGCCCACCAGAGTGCCGTGCTTCACCGACTCTGACCTGAGGCGGATGAGCTTAGACTGGTCATAAACGGCATCATGTATAGGACGCACCGGCCCTCGCCCACCAGAGTGCCATTTTTCACCGACTCTACACTGAGGCGGATGAGCTTAGACTGGTCATAAAGGGTATCATGTATAGGACGCACCGGCCCTCGCCCACCAGAGGTCCGTGCTTCACCGACTCCGCACTGAGGCGGATGAGCTTAGACTGGTCATAAACGGCATCATGTATAGGACGCACCGGCCCTCGCCCAATAGAAAGCAGCGCTTCACCGACTCCGCCCTGAGGCGGATGAGCTTAGACTGGTCATAAAGGACATCATGTGTAGGACGCAGCGGCCCTCGCCCACCAGAGTGCTGTGCTTCACCGACTCCGCGCTGAGGCGGATGAGCTTAGACTGGTGATAAAGGCCATCATGTATAGGACGCACCGGTCCTCGCCCACCAGAGTGCCGTGCTTCACCGACTCCGCGCTGAGGCGGATGAGCTTAAACTGGTCATAAAGGGCATCATGTATATGAGGCATCGGCCCTCTCCCACCAGAGTGCCATGCTTCACCGACTCCGAGCTGAGGCGGATGAGCTTAGACTGGTCATAAATAGCATCATGTATACGACGCACCGGCCCTTGCCCACCAGAGTGCCGTGCTTCACCGACTCCGAGCTGAGGCGGATGAGCTTAGACTGGTCATAAACGGCATCATGTATAGAACTCACCGGCCCTCGCCCACCAGAGTGCTGTTTTTCACCGACTCTGCACTGAGGCGGATGAGCTTAGACTGGTCATAAAGGGCATCATGAATAGGACGCACCGGCCCTCACCCACCAGAGTGCCGTTTTTCACCAACTCCGCGCTGAGGTGGATGAGCTTAGAGTGGTCATAAAGGGCATCATGTATAGGACGCACCGGCCCTCGCCCGCCAGAGTGCCGTGCTTCACCGACTCCGCGCTGAGGCGTATGACCTTAGACTGGTCATAAAGGGCATCATGTACAGGAGGCACCGGGCCTCGCCCACCAGAGTGCCGTGCTTCACCGACACCGCGCTGAGGCGGATGACCTTAGACTGGTCATAAAGGGCATCATGTATAGGATGTACCGGCCCTCGCCCACCAGAATGCAGTGGTTCACCGACTCCACACTGAGGCGGATGAGCTTAGACTGGTCATAAAGGGCATCATGTATAGGTCTCACCGGCCCTCGCCCACCAGAGTGCCATGCTTCACCGACTCCGCGCTGAGGCGAATGAGCTTAGACTGGTCATAAAGGGCATCATGTATAGGATGCACTGGCCCTCCCCCACCAGGGTGCCGTGCTTCACCGACTCCGAGCTGAGGTGGATGCGCTTAGACTGGTCATAATGGCATCATGTATATGACGCTACCGGCCCTTGCCCACCAGAGTGCCGTGCTTCACTGACTCCGAGCTGAGGCGGATGATCTTATACTGGTCATAAAGGGCATCATGTATAGGTCGTACTGGCCCTTGCCCACCAAGTGCCGTGCCTCACCGACTCTGTGCTGAGGCGGATGAGCTTAGACTGGTCATAAAGGACATCATGTATAGGACGCACCGGCCCTCGCCCACCAGAGTGCCGTTTTTTACCGACTCTGTACTGAGGCGGATGAGCTTAGACTGGTCATAAAGGGCATCATGTTTAGGACACACCGGCCCTCACCCACCAGAGTGCCGTTTTTCACTGATTCTGCGCTGAGGCGGATGAGCTTAGACTGGTCATAAAGAGCATCATGTATAGGATGCATCGGCCCTCACGCACCAGAGTGCCGTGCTTCACCGACTCTGAGCTGAGGCGGATGAGCTTAGACTGGTAATAAAGAGTATCATGTATAGGACACACCGGCCCTCATCCACCAGAGTGCTGTGCTTCACTGACTCTGTGCTGAGGTGGATGAGCTTAGACTGGTCATAAAGGGCATCATGTATAGGACGCACCGGCCCTCATCCACCAGAGTGCCGTGCTTCACCGACTCCGAGCTGAGGCGGATAAGCTTAGACTGGTCATAAATGGCATCATGTATAGGACGCACCGGCCATCGCCCACCAGAGTGCCGTGCTTCACTGACTCCAAGCTGAGGCGGATGAGCTTAGACTGGTCATAACCGGCATCATGTATAGGACGCACCGGCCCTCGCCCACCAGAAAGCAGTGCTTCACCGACTCCGAGCTGAGGCATATGAGCTTAGACTGGTCATAAAGGGCATCATGTATAGGAGGCACCGGCCCTCGCCCACCAGAGTGCAGCGCTACACTGACTCCACGCTGAGGCGGATGAGCTTAGACTGGTCATAAAGGGCATCATGTTTAGGACGCACCGGCCCTCCCCCACCAGAGTGCCGTGCTTCACCGCCTCCGCGCTGAGGCGGATGAGCTTAGACTGGTCATAAAGGGCATCATGTATAGGAGGCACAGGCCCTCGCCCACCAGAGTGCCGTGCTTCACCGACTCCGCGCTGAGGCGGATGAGCTTAGACTGGTCATAAAGGGCATCATGTATAGGAGGCACCAGCCCTCACCCACCAGAGTGCTGTGCTTCACAGACACCGCGCTGAGGCGGATGAGCTTAGGCTGGTCATAAAGGGCATCATGTATAGGAGGCACCGGCCCTCGCCCACCAGAGTGCAGCGCTACACTGACTCCACGCTGAGGCGGATGAGCTTAGACTGGTCGTAAACGGCATCATGTATAGAACGCACCGGCCCTCGCCCACCAGAGGTCCGTGCTTCACCGACTCCGCGCTGAGGAGGATGAGCTTAGACTGGTCATAAAGAGTATCATGTATAGGATGCACCGGCCCTCGCCCACCAGAGTGCTGTGCTTCACCGACTCTGAGCTGAGGCGGATGAGTTTAGACTGGTCATAAAGAGTATCATGTAGAGGACGCACCGGCCATCGCCCACCAGAGTGCCGTGCTTCACCGACTCTGCGCTGAGGTGAATGAGCTTAGACTGGTCATAAAGAGCATCATGTATAGGACGCACCGGCCCTCGCCCACCAGAGTGCCATGCTTCACTGACTCCGCGCTGAGGCGGATGAGATTAGACTGGTCAAAAAGGACATCATGTATAGGACGCACCGGCCCTCGCCCACCAGAGTGCTGTGCTTCACCGACTCCGCGCTGAGGCAGATGAGCTTAGACTGGTCATAAGGTCCATCATGTATAGGAAGCACCGGCCCTCGCCCACCAGAGTGCCGTGCTTCACCGACTCTGCACTGAGGCGGATGACCTTAGACTGGTCATAAAGGGCATCATGTATAGGACGCACCGGCCCTCGCCCACCAGAGTGCCGTGCTTTACCGACTCCGCGCTGAGGCGGATGAGCTTAGACTGGTCATAAATTGCATCATGTATACGACGCACCGGCCCTTGCCCACCAGAGTGCCATGCTTTACCGACTCCGAGCTGAGGCGGATGAGCTTAGACTGGTCATGAAGGGCATCATGTATAGGACGCACCGGCCCTCGTCCACCAGAGTGCCGTGCTTCACCGACTCTGAACTGAGGTAGAGGAACTTAGACTGGTCATAAAGGGCATCATGTATAGGACGCAACGGCCCTCGCCCACCAGAGTGCCGTGCTTCACCGACTCCGCGCTGAGGCGGATGAGCTTAGACTGGTCATAAAGGGCATCATGTATAGGATGCACCGGCCCTCGCCCACCAGAGTGCCGTGCTTCACCGACTCCGCGCTGAGGCAGATGAGGTTAGACTGGTCATAAAGAGTATCATGTATAGGATGCACTGGCGCTCGCCCACCAGAGTGCCGTGCTTCACCGACTCCGAGCTGAGGCGGATGAGCTTAGACTGGTCATAAAGGGCATCATGTATAGGACGCACCAGCCCTTGCCCACCAAAGTGCCGTGCTTCACTGACTCTGCACTGAGGCGGATGACCTTAGACTGGACATAAAGGGCATAATGTATAGGATGCACTGGCCCTCGCCAACCAGAGTGCCGTGCTTTACCGACTCCGTGATGAGGCGGATTAGCTTGGACTGGTCATAAAGGGCATTATGTATAGGACGCACCGGCCCTGGTCCACCAGAGTGCCTTGCTTCACCGACTCCGAGCTGAGGCGGATGAGCTTAGACTGGTCATAAAGGACATCATGTATAGGACGCACCGGCCCTTGCCCACCAGAGTGCCGTGCTTCACCGACTCCGAGCTGAGGCGGATGAGCATAGACTGGTCATAAACGGCATCATGTATAGGACGCACAGGCCCACGCCCACCAGAGTGCCGTGCTTCACCGACTCCGCACTGAGGCGGATGAGCTTAGACTGGTCATAAAGGGCATCATGTATAGGACGCACCGGCCCTCACCCACCAGAGGTCCGTGCTTCACCAACTCTACACTGAGGCGGAAGAGCTTAGACTGGTCATAAAGGGCATCATGTATAGGACGCACCGGCCCTCGCCCACCAGAGATCCGTGCTTCACTGACCCCGCGCTGAGGCGGATGAGATTAGACTGGTCATAAATGGCATCATGTATAGAACGCACCGGCCCTCGCCCACCAGAGAGCAGCGCTTCACTGACTCCGCGCTGAGGCGTATGAGCTTAGACTGGTCATAAAGGGCCTCATGTATAGGAGGCACCGGCCCTCGCCCACCAGAGTGCCGTGCTTCACAGCCTCCGCGCAGAGGCGGATGAGCTTAGACTGGTCATAAAGGGTATCATGTATAGGAGGCACCGGCCCTCGCCCACCAGAGTGCGGTGCTTCACCGACTCCGCGCTGAGGTGGATGAGCTTAGACTGGTCATAAAGGGCATCATATATAGGACACACCGGCCCTCGCCCACCAGAGTGCTGTGCTTCACCGACACCGCGCTCAGGCGGATGAGCTTAGACTGGTCATAAAGGCAATCATGTACAGGACGCACCGGCCCTCGTCCACCAGAGTGCCGTGCTTCACCGACTCTGCGCTGAGGCAGATGAGCTTAGACTGGTCGTAAACGGCATCATGTATAGGACGCACCGGCCCTCGCCCACCAGAGTGCCATGCTTCACCGACTCCGAGCTGAGGCGGATGAGCTTAGACTGGTCATAAAGGACATCATGTATAGGACGCACCGGCCCATGCCCACCAGAGTGCCGTGCTTCACCGACTCCGAGCTGAGGCGGATGAGCTTAGACTGGTCATAAACGTCATCATGTATAGGACGCACAGGCCCTCGCCCACCAGAGTGCCGTGCTTCACCGACTCCGCACTGAGGCGGATGAGCTTAGACTGGTCATAAAGGGCATCATGTATAGGGCGCACCGGCCCTCGCCCACCAGAGGTCCGTGCTTCACCGACTCTGCACTGAGGCAGAAGAGCTTAGACTGGTCATAAAGGGCATCATGTATAGGACGCACCGGCCCTCGCCCTCCAGAGATCCGTGCTTCACTGACCCCGCGCTGAGGCGGATGAGAATAGACTGGTCCTAAATGGCATCATGTATAGAACGCACCGGCCCTCGCCCACCAGAGAGCAGCGCTTCACTGACTCCGCGCTGAGGCGTATGAGCTTAGACTGGTCATAAAGGGCATCATGTATAGGACGCACCGGCCCTCGCCCACCAGAGTGCTGTGCTTCACAGCCTCCGCGCTGAGGCGGATGAGCTTAGACTGGTCATAAAGGGTATCATGTATAGAAGGCACCGGCCCTCGCCCACCAGAGTGCGGTGCTTCACCGACTCCGCGCTGAGGTGGATGAGCTTAGACTGGTCATAAAGGGCATCATATATAGGACACACGGCCCTCGCCCACCAGAGTGCTGTGCTTCACCGACACCGCGCACAGGCGGATGAGCTTAGACTGGTCATAAAGGCAATCATGTATAGGACGCACAGGCCCTCATCCACCAGAGTGCTGTGCTTCACCGACTCTGCGCTGAGGTGGATGAGCTTAGACTGGTCATAAAGGGCATCATGTATAGGATGGACCGGCCCTCGCCCACCAGAATGCCGTGCTTCACCGACTCCGAGCTGAGGAGGATGAGTTTAGACTGATCATAAATGGCATCATGTATAGGACACACCGGCCCTTGCCCACCAGAGTGCCGTGCTTCACCGACTTCGAGCTGAGGCAGATGAGCTTAGACTGGTCGTAAACGGTATCATGTATAGGACGCACCGGCCCTCGCCCACCAGAGGTCCGTGCTTCACCGACTCCGCGCTGAGGAGGATGAGCTTAGACTGGTCATAAAGAGTATCATGTATAGGATGCACCGGCCCTCGCCCACCAGAGTGCCGTGCTTCACCGACTCTGAGCTGAGGCGGATGAGCTTAGACTGGTCATAAAGAGTATCATGTAGAGGACGCACCGGCCATCGCCCACCAGAGTGCCGTGCTTCACCGACTCTGCGCTGAGGTGGATGAGCTTAGACTGGTCATAAAGGGCATCATGTATAGGACGCACCGGCCCTCGCCCACCAGAGTGCCGTGCTTCACTGACTCCGCGCTGAGGCGGATAAGCTTAGACTGGTCATAAGGTCCATCATGTATAGGACGCACCGGCCCTCGCCCACCAGAGTGCCGTGTTTCACCGACTCCGCGTGAGGCGGATGACCTTAGACTGGTCATAAAGGGCATCATATACAGGAGGCACCGGTCCTCACCCACCAGAGTGCCGGGTTTAACCGACACCGCGCTGAGGCGGATGACCTTAGACTGGTCATAAAGGGCATCATGTATAGGGACTGCACCGGCCCTCGCCCACCAGAGTGCAGTGCTTCACTGACTCTGCACTGAGGCGGATGAGCTTAGACTGGTCATAAAGGGCATCATGTACAGGACGCACCAGCCCTCGCCCACCAGAGTGCCGTGCTTCACTGACTCCGAGCTGAGGCGGATGAGCTTAGACTGGTCATAAAGGACATCATGTAAAGGACGCACCGGCCCTCGCCCACCAGAGTGCCGTGCCTCACCGCCTCCGCGCTGAGGCGGATGAGCTTGGACTGGTCATAAAGGGCATCATGTATAGTACGCACCATCCCTTGCCCACCAAAGTGCCGTGCTTCACCGATTCTGCACTGAGGCGGATGACCTTAGACTGGTCATAAAGGGCATCATGTATAAGAAGCACCGGCCCTCGCCCACCAGAGTGCCGTGCTTTACCGACTCCGCGCTGAAGCGGATGAGCTTAGACTGGTCATAAAGGGCATCATGTACAGGACGCACCAGCCCTCGCCCACCAGAGTGCCGTGCTTCACTGACTCCGAGCTGAGGCGGATGAGCTTAGACTGGTCATAAAGGACATCATGTACAGGACGCACCGGCCCTCGCCCACCAGAGTGCCGTGCCTCACCGACTCCGCGCTGAGGCGGATGAGCTTAGACTGGTCATAAAGGGCATCATGTATAGGACGCACCGGCCCTCACCCACCAGAGTGCCGTGCTTCACCAACTCCGAGCTGAGGCGGATAATCTTAGACTGGTCATAAATGGCATCATGTATAGGACGCACCGGCCGTCGCCCACCAGAGAGCAGTGCTTCACCGACTCCGAGCTGAGGCGCATGAGCTTAGACTGGTCATAAAGGGCATCATGTATAGGAGGCACCGGCCCTCGCCCACAAGAGTGCAGCACTTCACCGACTCCGTGCTGAGGCGGAGGAGCTTAGACTGGTCATAAAGGGCATCATGTATAGGACGCACTGGCCCTCCCCCACCAGAGTGCCGTGCTTCACCGCCTCCGCGCTGAGGCGGATGGGCTTAGACTGGTCATAAAGGGCATCATGTATAGGAGGCACCAGCCCTCACCCACCAGAGTGCCGTGCTTCACTGACTCCCGGCTGAGGCGGATGAGCTTAGACTGGTCATAAAGGGCATCATGTATGGGAGGCACCGGCCCTTGACCACCAGAGTGCTGTGCTTCACCGACACCGCGCTGAGGTGGATGAGCTTAGACTGGTCATAAAGGGCATCATGTATAGGAGGCACCGGCCCTCGCCCACCAGAGTGCCGTGCTTCACCGAGACCGCGCAGAGGCGGATGAGCTTAGACTGGTCATAAAGGGCATCATGTATAGGACGCACCAGCCCTCGCCCACCAGAGTGCTGTGCTTCACCAACACCGCGCTCAGGCGGATGATCTTAGACTGGTCATAAAGGCAATCATGTACAGGACGCACCGGCCCTCGCCCACCAGAGTGCCGTGCCTCACCGACTCCGCGCTGAGGCGGATGAGCTTAGACTGTTCATAAAGGGCATCATGTATAGGATGCACCGGCCCTCGCCCACCAGAGTGCCGTGCTTCACCGACTCTGACCTGAGGCGGATGAGCTTAGACTGGTCATAAACGGCATCATGTATAGGACGCACCGGCCCTCGCCCACCAGAATGCCATTTTTCACCGACTCTACACTGAGGTGGATGAGCTTAGACTGGTCATAAAGGGTATCATGTATAGGACGCACCGGCCCTCGCCCACCAGAGGTCCGTGCTTCACCGACTCCGCACTGAGGCGGATGAGCTTAGACTGGTCATAAACGGCATCATGTATAGGACGCACCGGCCCTTGCCCAATAGAAAGCAGCGCTTCACCGACTCCGCCCTGAGGCGGATGAGCTTAGACTGGTCATAAAGGACATCATGTGTAGGGACGCAGCGGCCCTCGCCCACCAGAGTGCTGTGCTTCACCGACTCCGCGCTGAGGCGGATGAGCTTAGACTGGTGATAAAGGCCATTATGTATAGGACGCATCGGTCCTCGCCCACCAGAGTGCCGTGCTTCACCGACTCCGCGCTGAGGCGGATGAGCTTAAACTGGTCATAAAGGGCATCATGTATATGAGGCATCGGCCCTCTCCCACCAGAGTGCCATGCTTCACCGACTCCGAGCTGAGGCGGATGAGCTTAGACTGGTCATAAATAGCATCATGTATACGACGCACCGGCCCTTGCCCACCAGAGTGCCGTGCTTCACCGACTCCGAGCTGAGGCGGATGAGCTTAGACTGGTCATAAACGGCATCATGTATAGAACTCACCGGCCCTCGCCCACCAGAGTGCTGTTTTTCACCGACTCTGCACTGAGGCGGATGAGCTTAGACTGGTCATAAAGGGCATCATGAATAGGACGCACCGGCCCTCACCCACCAGAGTGCCGTTTTTCACCAACTCCGCGCTGAGGTGGATGAGCTTAGAGTGGTCATAAAGGGCATCATGTATAGGACGCACCGGCCCTCGCCCGCCAGAGTGCCGTGCTTCACCGACTCCGCGCTGAGGCGTATGACCTTAGACTGGTCATAAAGGGCATCATGTACAGGAGGCACCGGGCCTCGCCCACCAGAGTGCCGTGCTTCACCGACACCGCGCTGAGGCGGATGACCTTAGACTGGTCATAAAGGGCATCATGTATAGGATGTACCGGCCCTCGCCCATCAGAATGCAGTGGTTCACCGACTCCACACTGAGGCGGATGAGCTTAGACTGGTCATAAAGGGCATCATGTATAGGTCGCACCGGCCCTCGCCCACCAGAGTGCCATGCTTCACCGACTCCGCGCTGAGGCGAATGAGCTTAGACTGGTCATAAAGGGCATCATGTATAGGATGCACTGGCCCTCCCCCACCAGGGTGCCGTGCTTCACCGACTCCGAGCTGAGGTGGATGCGCTTAGACTGGTCATAATGGCATCATGTATATGACGCACCGGCCCTTGCCCACCAGAGTGCCGTGCTTCACTGACTCCGAGCTAAGGCGGATGATCTTATACTGGTCATAAAGGGCATCATGTATAGGTCGTACTGGCCCTTGCCCACCAAGTGCCGTGCCTCACCGACTCTGTGCTGAGGCGGATGAGCTTAGACTGGTCATAAAGGACATCATGTATAGGACGCACCGGCCCTCGCCCACCAGAGTGCCGTTTTTTACCGACTCTGTACTGAGGCGGATGAGCTTAGACTGGTCATAAAGGGCATCATGTTTAGGACACACCGGCCTCACCCACCAGAGTGCCGTTTTTCACTGATTCTGCGCTGAGGCGGATGAGCTTAGACTGGTCATAAAGAGCATCATGTATAGGATGCATCGGCCCTCACCCACCAGAGTGCCGTGCTTCACCGACTCTGAGCTGAGGCGGATGAGCTTAGACTGGTAATAAAGAGTATCATGTATAGGACACACCGGCCCTCATCCACCAGAGTGCTGTGCTTCACTGACTCTGTGCTGAGGTGGATGAGCTTAGACTGGTCATAAAGGGCATCATGTATAGGTCGCACTGGCCCTCGCCCACCAAGTGCCGTGCCTCACCGACTCCGCGCTGAGGCGGATGAGCTTAGACTGTTCATAAAGGGCATCATGTATAGGATGCACCGGCCCTCGCCCACCAGAGTGCCGTGCTTCACCGACTCTGACCTGAGGCGGATGAGCTTAGACTGGTCATAAATGGCATCATTTATAGGACGCACCGGCCCTCGCCCACCAGAGTGCCATTTTCACCGACTCCACACTGAGGCGGATGAGCTTAGACTGGTCATAAAGGGTATCATGTATAGGACGCACCGGCCCTCGCCCACCAGAGGTCTGTGCTTCACCGACTCCGCACTGAGGCGGATGAGCTTAGACTGGTCATAAACGTCATCATGTATAGGACGCACCGGCCCTTGCCCAATAGAGAGCAGCGCTTCACTGACTCCGCCCTGAGGCGGATGAGCTTAGACTGGTCATAAAGGACATCATGTGTCGGACGCAGCGGCCCTCGCCCACCAGAGTGCTGTGCTTCACCGACTCCGCGCTGAGGCGGATGAGCTTAGACTGGTGATAAAGGCCATCATGTATAGGACGCACCGGCCCTCGCCCACCAGAGTGCCGTGCTTCACCGACTCCGCGCTGAGGCGGATGAGCTTAAACTGGTCATAAAGGGCATCTTGTATATGAGGCACCGGCCCTCTCCCACCAGAGTGCCGTGCTTCACCGACTCCGAGCTGAGGCGGATGAGCTTAGACTGGTCATAAACGGCATCATGTATAGAACTCACCGGCCCTCGCCCACTAGAGTGCTGTTTTTCACCGACTCTGCACTGAGGCGGATGAGCTTAGACTGGTCATAAAGGGCATCATGCATAGGACGCACCGGCCCTCACCCACCAGAGTGCCGTTTTTCACCAACTCCGCGCTGAGGTGGATGAGCTTAGAGTGGTCATAAAGGGCATCATGTATAGGACGCACCGGCCCTCGCCCGCCAGAGTGCCGTGCTTCACCGACTCCGCGCTGAGGCGTATGACCTTAGACTGGTCATAAAGGGCATCATGTACAGGATGTACCGGCCCTCGCCCACCAGAATGCAGTGCTTCACCGACTCCACACTGAGGCGGATGAGCTTAGACTGGTCATAAAGGGCATCATGTATAGGACGCACCGGCCCTCGCCCACCAGAGTGCCATGCTTCACCGACTCCGCGCTGAGGCGAATGAGCTTAGACTGGTCATAAAGGGCATCATGTATAGGATGCACTGGCCCTCCCCCACCAGAGTGCCATGCTTCACCGACTCCGAGCTGAGGCGGATGAGCTGAGACTGGTCATAATGGCATCATGTATACGACGCACCGGCCCTTGCCCACCAGAGTGCCGTGCTTCACCGACTCCGAGCTGAGGCGGATGAGCTTAGACTGGTCATAAAGGGCATCATGTATAGGTCGCACTGGCCCTCGCCCACCAAGTGCCGTGCCTCACTGACTCTGAGCTGAGGCGGATGAGCTTAGACTGGTCATAAAGAGCATCATGTATAGGATGCATCGGCCCTCGCCCACCAGAGTGCCGTGCTTCACCGACTCTGAGCTGAGGCGGATGAGCTTAGACTGGTAATAAAGAGTATCATGTATAGGACACACCGGCCCTCACCCACCAGAGTGCTGTGCTTCACTGACTCTGTGCTGAGGTGGATGAGCTTAGACTGGTCATAAAGGGCATCATGTATAGGTCGCTCTGGCCCTCGCCCACCAAGTGCCGTGCCTCACCGACTCCGCGCTGAGGCGGATGACCTTAGACTGTTCATAAAGGGCATCATGTATAGGATGCACCGGCCCTCGCCCACCAGAGTGCCGTGCTTCACCGACTCTGACCTGAGGCGGATGAGCTTAGACTGGTCATAAACGGCATCATGTATAGGACGCACCGGCCCTCGCCCACCAGAGTGCCATTTTTCACCGACTCTACACTGAGGCGGATGAGCTTAGACTGGTCATAAAGGGTATCATGTATAGGACGCATCGGCCCTCGCCCACCAGAGGTCCGTGCTTCACCGACTCCGCACTGAGGCGGATGAGATTAGACTGGTCATAAACGGCATCATGTATAGGACGCACCGGCCCTTGCCCAATAGAGAGCAGCACTTCACCGACTCCGCCCTGAGGCGGATGAGCTTAGACTGGTGATAAAGGCCATCATGTATAGGACGCACCGGCCCTCGCCCACCAGAGTGCCGTGCTTCACCGACTCCGCGCTGAGGCAGATGAGCTTAAACTGGTCATAAAGGGCATCTTGTATATGAGGCACCGGCCCTCTCCCACCAGAGTGCCGTGCTTCACCGACTCCGAGCTGAGGCGGATGAGCTTAGACTGGTCATAAACGGCATCATGTATAGAACTCACCGGCCCTCGCCCACCAGAGTGCTGTTTTTCACCGACTCTGCACTGAGGCGGATGAGCTTAGACTGGTCATAAACGGCATCATGTATAGAACTCACCGGCCCTCGCCCACCAGAGTGCTGTTTTTCACCGACTCTGCACTGAGGCGGATGAGCTTAGACTGGTCATAAAGGGCATCATGCATAGGACGCACCGGCCCTCACCCACCAGAGTGCCATTTTTCACCAACTCCTCGCTGAGGTGGATGAGCTTAGAGTGGTCATAAAGGGCATCATGTATAGGACGCACCGGCCCTCGCCCGCCAGAGTGCCGTGCTTCACCGACTCCGCGCTGAGGCGTATGACCTTAGACTGGTCATAAAGGGCATCATGTACAGGAGGCACCGGGCCTCGCCCACCAGAGTGCCGTGCTTCACCAACACCGCGCTGAGGCGGATGACCTTAGACTGGTCATAAAGGGCATCATGTACAGGATGTACCGGCCCTCGCCCACCAGAATGCAGTGCTTCACCGACTCCACACTGAGGCGGATGAGCTTAGACTGGTCATAAAGGGCATCATGTATAGGACGCACCGGCCCTCGCCCACCAGAGTGACATGCTTCACCGACTCCGCGCTGAGGCGAATGAGCTTAGACTGGTCATAAAGGGCATCATGTATAGGATGCACTGGCCCTCCCCCACCAGAGTGCCATGCTTCACCGACTCCGAGCTGAGGCGGATGAGCTTAGACTGGTCATAATGGCATCATGTATACGACGCACCGGCCCTTGCCCACCAGAGTGCCGTGCTTCACCGACTCAGAGCTGAGTAGGATGAGCTTAGACTGGTCATAAAGGGCATCATGTATAGGTCGCACTGGCCCTCGCCCACCAAGTGCCGTGCCTCACCGACTCTGTGCTGAGGCGGATGAGCTTAGACTGGTCATAAAGGACATCATGTATAGGACGCACCGGCCCTCGCCCACCAGAGTGCCGTTTTTTGCCGGCTCTGTACTGAGGTGGATGAGCTTAGACTGGTCATAAAGGGCATCATGTATAGGACGCACCGGCCCTCACCCACCAGAGTGCCATTTTTCACTGATTCTCCGCTGAGGCGGATGAGCTTAGACTGGTCATAAAGAGCATCATGTATAGGATGCATCGGCCCTCGCCCACCAGAGTGCCGTGCTTCACCGACTCTGAGCTGAGGCGGATGAGCTTAGACTGGTAATAAAGAGTATCATGTATAGGACACACCGGCCCTCACCCACCAGAGTGGCGTGCTTCACTGACTCTGTGCTGAGGTGGATGACCTTAGACTGGTCATAAAGGGCATCATGTATAGGTCGCACTGGCCCTCGCCCACCAAGTACCGTGCCTCACCGACTCTGCTGAGGCGGATGAGCTTAGACTGGTCATAAAGGACATCATGTATAGGACGCACCGGCCCTCGCCCACCAGAGTGCCGTGCTTCACCGACTCTGACCTGAGGCGGATGAGCTTAGACTGGTCATAAACGGCATCATGTATAGGACGCACCGGCCCTCGCCCACCAGAGTGCCATTTTTCACCGACTCTACACTGAGGCGGATGAGCTTAGACTGGTCATAAAGGGTATCATGTATAGGACGCACCGGCCCTCGCCCACCAGAGGTCCGTGCTTCACCTACTCCGCACTGAGGCGGATGAGCTTAGACTGGTCATAAACGGCATCATGTATAGGACGCACCGTCCCTTGCCCAATAGAGAGCAGCACTTCACCGACTCCGCCCTGAGGCGGATGAGCTTAGACTGGTCATAAAGGACATCATGTGTAGGACGCAGCGGCCCTCGCCCACCAGAGTGCTGTGCTTCACAGACTCCGCGCTGAGGCGGATGAGCTTAGACTGGTGATAAAGGCCATCACGTACAGGACGCACCGGCCCTTGCCCACCAGAGTGCCGTGCTTCACCGACTCCGAGCTGAGGCGGATGAGCTTAGACTGGTCATAAAGGGCATCTTGTATATGAGGCACCGGCCCTCTCCCACCAGAGTGCCGTGCTTCACCGACTCCGAGCTGAGGCGGATGAGCTTAGACTGGTCATAAACGGCATCATGTATAGAACTCACCGGCCCTCGCCCACCAGAGTGCTGTTTTTTACCGACTCTGCACTGAGGCGGATGAGCTTAGACTGGTCATAAAGGGCATCATGCATAGGACGCACCGGACCTCACCCACCAGAGTGCCGTTTTTCACCAACTCCGCGCTGAGGTGGATGAGCTTAGAGTGGTCATAAAGGGCATCATGTGCCGTGCTTCACCGACTCCGCGCTGAGGCGTATGACCTTAGACTGGTCATAAAGGGCATCATGTACAGGAGGCACCGGGCCTTGCCCACCAGAGTGCCGTGCTTCACCGACACCGCGCTGAGGCGGATGACCTTAGACTGGTCATAAAGGGCATCATGTATAGGATGTACCGGCCCTCGCCCACCAGAATGCAGTGCTTCACCGACTCCACACTGAGGTGGATGAGCTTAGACTGTTCATAAAGGGCATCATGTATAGGACGCACCGGCCCTCGCCCACCAGAGTGCCATGCTTCACCGACTCCGCGCTGAGGCGAATGAGCTTAGACTGGTCATAAAGGGCATCATGTATAGGATGCACTGGCCCTCCCCCACCAGAGTGCCATGCTTCACCGACTCCGAGCTGAGGCGGATGAGCTTAGACTGGTCATAAAGGGCATCATGTATAGGACGCACCGGCCCTCGCCCACCAGAGTGCCATGCTTCACCGACTCCGCGCTGAGGCGGAATGAGCTTAGACTGGTCATAAAGGGCATCATGTATAGGATGCACTGGCCCTCCCCCACCAGAGTGCCATGCTTCACCGACTCCGCGCTGAGGCGGAATGAGCTTAGACTGGTCATAAAGGGCATCATGTATAGGATGCACTGGCCCTCCCCACCAGAGTGCCATGCTTCACCGACTCCGAGCTGAGGCGGATGAGCTTAGACTGGTCATAAAGGGCATCATGTATAGGACGCACCCGCCCTCACCCACCAGAGTGCCATTTTTCACTGATTCTTCGCTGAGGCGGATGAGCTTAGACTGGTCATAAAGAGCATCATGTATAGGATGCATCGGCCCTCGCCCACCAGAGTGCCGTGCTTCACCGACTCTGAGCTGAGGCGGATGAGCTTAGACTGGTAATAAAGAGTATCATGTATAGGACACACCGGCCCTCACCCACCAGAGTGGCGTGCTTCACTGACTCTGTGCTGAGGTTGATGAGCTTAGACTGGTCATAAAGGGCATCATGTATAGGTCGCACTGGCCCTCGCCCACCAAGTGCCGTGCCTCACCGACTCTGCTGAGGCGGATGAGCTTAGACTGGTCATAAAGGACATCATGTATAGGACGCACCGGCCCTCGCCCACCAGAGTGCTGTGCTTCACCGACTCCGCGCTGAGGTGGATGAGCTTAGACTGGTCATAAAGGCCATCATGTATAGGATGCACCAGCATTCGCCCACCAGAATGCAGTGCTTCACCGACTCCGCGCTGAGGCGGATGAGCTTAGACTGGTCATAAAGGGCATCATGTATAGGACACACCGGCCCTCACCCACCAGAGTACCGTGCTTCACCGACTCGCAGCTGAGGCAGATGAGCTTAGACTGGTCATAAATGGCATCATGTATAGGACGCACCGGCCCTCGCCCACCAGAGTGCTGTGCTTCACCGACTCCGAGCTGAGGCGGATGAGCTTAGACTGGTCATAAAGGGTATCATGTATAGGACGCACCGGCCCTCGCCCACAAGAGGTCCGTGCTTCACCGACTCCGCACTGAGGCGGATGAGCTTAGACTGGTCATAAACGTCATCATGTATAGGACGCACCGGCCCTTGCCCAATAGAGAGCAGCGCTTCACTGACTCCGCCCTGAGGCGGATGAGCTTAGACTGGTCATAAAGGACATCATGTGTAGGACGCAGCGGCCCTCGCCCACCAGAGTGCTGTGCTTCACCGACTCCGCGCTGAGGCGGATGAGCTTAGACTGGTGATAAAGGCCATCATATATAGGACGCACCGGCCCTCGCCCACCAGAGTGCCGTGCTTCACCGACTCCGCGCTGAGGCGGATGAGCTTAAACTGGTCATAAAGGGCATCTTGTATATGAGGCACCGGCTCTCTCCCACCAGAGTGCCGTGCTTCACCGACTCCGAGCTGAGGCGGATGAGCTTAGACTGGTCATAAACGGCATCATGTATAGAACTCACCGGCCCTCGCCCACTAGAGTGCTGTTTTTCACCGACTCTGCACTGAGGCGGATGAGCTTAGACTGGTCATAAAGGGCATCATGCATAGGACGCACCGGCCCTCACCCACCAGAGTGCCATTTTTCACCAACTCCGCGCTGAGGTGGATGAGCTTAGAGTGGTCATAAAGGGCATCATGTATAGGACGCACCGGCCCTCGCCCGCCAGAGTGCCGTGCTTCACCGACTCCGCGCTGAGGCGTATGACCTTAGACTGGTCATAAAGGGCATCATGTACAGGATGTACCGGCCCTCGCCCACCAGAATGCAGTGCTTCACCGACTCCACACTGAGGCGGATGAGCTTAGACTGGTCATAAAGGGCATCATGTATAGGACGCACCGGCCCTCGCCCACCAGAGTGCCATGCTTCACCGACTCCGCGCTGAGGCGAATGAGCTTAGACTGGTCATAAAGGGCATCATGTATAGGATGCACTGGCCCTCCCCACCAGAGTGCCATGCTTCACCGACTCCGAGCTGAGGCGGATGAGCTTAGACTGGTCATAATGGCATCATGTATACGACGCACCGGCCCTTGCCCACCAGAGTGCCGTGCTTCACCGACTCCGAGCTGAGGCGGATGAGCTTAGACTGGTCATAAAGGGCATCATGTATAGGTCGCACTGGCCCTCGCCCACCAAGTGCCGTGCCTCACTGACTCTGAGCTGAGGCGGATGAGCTTAGACTGGTCATAAAGAGCATCATGTATAGGATGCATCGGCCCTCGCCCACCAGAGTGCCGTGCTTCACCGACTCTGAGCTGAGGCGGATGAGCTTAGACTGGTAATAAAGAGTATCATGTATAGGACACACCGGCCCTCACCCACCAGAGTGCTGTGCTTCACTGACTCTGTGCTGAGGTGGATGAGCTTAGACTGGTCATAAAGGGCATCATGTATAGGTCGCTCTGGCCCTCGCCCACCAAGTGCCGTGCCTCACCGACTCCGCGCTGAGGCGGATGACCTTAGACTGTTCATAAAGGGCATCATGTATAGGATGCACCGGCCCTCGCCCACCAGAGTGCCGTGCTTCACCGACTCTGACCTGAGGCGGATGAGCTTAGACTGGTCATAAACGGCATCATGTATAGGACGCACCGGCCCTCGCCCACCAGAGTGCCATTTTTCACCGACTCTACACTGAGGCGGATGAGCTTAGACTGGTCATAAAGGGTATCATGTATAGGACGCATCGGCCCTCGCCCACCAGAGGTCCGTGCTTCACCGACTCCGCACTGAGGCGGATGAGCTTAGACTGGTCATAAACGGCATCATGTATAGGACGCACCGGCCCTTGCCCAATAGAGAGCAGCACTTCACCGACTCCGCCCTGAGGCGGATGAGCTTAGACTGGTGATAAAGGCCATCATGTATAGGACGCACCGGCCCTCGCCCACCAGAGTGCCGTGCTTCACCGACTCCGTGCTGAGGCAGATGAGCTTAAACTGGTCATAAAGGGCATCTTGTATATGAGGCACCGGCCCTCTCCCACCAGAGTGCCATGCTTCACCGACTCCGAGCTGAGGCGGATGAGCTTAGACTGGTCATAAACGGCATCATGTATAGAACTCACCGGCCCTCGCCCACCAGAGTGCTGTTTTTCACCGACTCTGCACTGAGGCGGATGAGCTTAGACTGGTCATAAACGGCATCATGTATAGAACTCACCGGCCCTCGCCCACCAGAGTGCTGTTTTTCACCGACTCTGCACTGAGGCGGATGAGCTTAGACTGGTCATAAAGGGCATCATGCATAGGACGCACCGGCCCTCACCCACCAGAGTGCCATTTTTCACCAACTCCTCGCTGAGGTGGATGAGCTTAGAGTGGTCATAAAGGGCATCATGTATAGGACGCACCGGCCCTCGGCCGCCAGAGTGCCGTGCTTCACCGACTCCGCGTTGAGGCGTATGACCTTAGACTGGTCATAAAGGGCATCATGTACAGGAGGCACCGGGCCTCGCCCACCAGAGTGCCGTGCTTCACCAACACCGCGCTGAGGCGGATGACCTTAGACTGGTCATAAAGGGCATCATGTATAGGATGTACCGGCCCTCGCCCACCAGAATGCAGTGCTTCACCGACTCCACACTGAGGCGGATGAGCTTAGACTGGTCATAAAGGGCATCATGTATAGGACGCACCGGCCCTCGCCCACCAGAGTGCCATGCTTCACCGACTCCGCGCTGAGGCGAATGAGCTTAGACTGGTCATAAAGGGCATCATGTATAGGATGCACTGGCCCTCCCCCACCAGAGTGCCATGCTTCACCGACTCCGAGCTGAGGCGGATGAGCTTAGACTGGTCATAATGGCATCATGTATACGACGCACCGGCCCTTGCCCACCAGAGTGCCGTGCTTCACCGACTCAGAGCTGAGGTGGATGAGCTTAGACTGGTCATAAAGGGCATCATGTATAGGTCGCACTGGCCCTCGCCCACCAAGTGCCGTGCCTCACCGACTCTGTGCTGAGGCGGATGAGCTTAGACTGGTCATAAAGGACATCATGTATAGGACGCACCGGCCCTCGCCCACCAGAGTGCCGTTTTTTGCCGACTCTGTACTGAGGTGGATGAGCTTAGACTGGTCATAAAGGGCATCATGTATAGGACGCACCGGCCCTCACCCACCAGAGTGCCATTTTTCACTGATTCTCCGCTGAGGCGGATGAGCTTAGACTGGTCATAAAGAGCATCATGTATAGGATGCATCGGCCCTCGCCCACCAGAGTGCCGTGCTTCACCGACTCTGAGCTGAGGCGGATGAGCTTAGACTGGTAATAAAGAGTATCATGTATAGGACACACCGGCCCTCACCCACCAGAGTGGCGTGCTTCACTGACTCTGTGCTGAGGTGGATGACATTAGACTGGTCATAAAGGGCATCATGTATAGGTCGCACTGGCCCTCGCCCACCAAGTTCCGTGCCTCACCGACTCTGCTGAGGCGGATGAGCTTAGACTGGTCATAAAGGACATCATGTATAGGACGCATCCGGCCCTCGCCCACCAGAGTGCCGTGCTTCACCGACTCTGACCTGAGGCGGATGAGCTTAGACTGGTCATAAACGGCATCATGTATAGGACGCACCGGCCCTCGCCCACCAGAGTGCCATTTTTCACCGACTCTACACTGAGGCGGATGAGCTTAGACTGGTCATAAAGGGTATCATGTATAGGACGCACCGGCCCTCGCCCACCAGAGGTCCGTGCTTCACCGACTCCGCACTGAGGCGGATGAGCTTAGACTGGTCATAAACGGCATCATGTATAGGACGCACCGTCCCTTGCCCAATAGAGAGCAGCACTTCACCGACTCCGCCCTGAGGCGGATGAGCTTAGACTGGTCATAAAGGACATCATGTGTAGGACGCAGCGGCCCTCGCCCACCAGAGTGCTGTGCTTCACCGACTCCGCGCTGAGGCGGATGAGCTTAGACTGGTGATAAAGGCCATCACGTATAGGACGCACCGGCCCTCGCCCACCAGAGTGCCGTGCTTCACCGACTCCGAGCTGAGGCGGATGAGCTTAGACTGGTCATAAAGGGCATCTTGTATATGAGGCACCGGCCCTCTCCCACCAGAGTGCCGTGCTTCACCGACTCCGAGCTGAGGCGGATGAGCTTAGACTGGTCATAAACGGCATCATGTATAGAACTCACCGGCCCTCGCCCACCAGAGTGCTGTTTTTTACCGACTCTGCACTGAGGCGGATGAGCTTAGACTGGTCATAAAGGGCATCATGCATAGGACGCACCGGCCCTCACCCACCAGAGTGCCGTTTTTCACCAACTCCGCGCTGAGGTGGATGAGCTTAGAGTGGTCATAAAGGGCATCATGTATAGGACGCACCGGCCCTCGCCTGCCAGAGTGCCGTGCTTCACCGACTCCGCGCTGAGGACTATGACCTTAGACTGGTCATAAAGGGCATCATGTACAGGAGGCACCGGGCCTTGCCCACCAGAGTGCCGTGCTTCACCGACACCGCGCTGAGGCGGATGACCTTAGACTGGTCATAAAGGGCATCATGTATAGGATGTAATGGCCCTCGCCCACCAGAATGCAGTGCTTCACCGACTCCACACTGAGGCGGATGAGCTTAGACTGGTCATAAAGGGCATCATGTATAGGACGCACCGGCCCTCGCCCACCAGAGTGCCATGCTTCACCGACTCCGCGCTGAGGCGAATGAGCTTAGACTGGTCATAAAGGGCATCATGTATAGGATGCACTGGCCCTCCCCCACCAGAGTGCCATGCTTCACCGACTCCGAGCTGAGGCGGATGAGCTTAGACTGGTCATAATGGCATCATGTATATGATGCACCGGCCATTGCCCACCAGAGTGCCGTGCTTCACCAACTCCGAGCTGAGGCGGATGAGCTTAGACTGGTCATAAAGGGCATCATGTATAGGTCGCACTGGCCCTCGCCCACCAAGTGCCGTGCCTCACCGACTTTGTGCTGAGGCGGATGAGCTTAGACTGGTCATAAAGGACATCATGTATAGGACGCACCGGCCCTCGCCCACCAGAGTGCCGTTTTTTGCCGACTCTGTACTGAGGCGGATGAGCTTAGACTGGTCATAAAGGGCATCATGTATAGGACGCACCCGCCCTCACCCACCAGAGTGCCATTTTTCACTGATTCTTCGCTGAGGCGGATGAGCTTAGACTGGTCATAAAGAGCATCATGTATAGGATGCATCGGCCCTCGCCCACCAGAGTGCCGTGCTTCACCGACTCTGAGCTGAGGCGGATGAGCTTAGACTGGTAATAAAGAGTATCATGTATAGGACACACCGGCCCTCACCCACCAGAGTGGCGTGCTTCACTGACTCTGTGCTGAGGTTGATGAGCTTAGACTGGTCATAAAGGGCATCATGTATAGGTCGCACTGGCCCTCGCCCACCAAGTGCCGTGCCTCACCGACTCTGCTGAGGCGGATGAGCTTAGACTGGTCATAAAGGACATCATGTATAGGACGCACCGGCCCTCGCCCACCAGAGTGCTGTGCTTCACCGACTCCGCGCGGAGGTGGATGAGCTTAGACTGGTCATAAAGGCCATCATGTATAGGATGCACCAGCATTCGCCCACCAGAATGCAGTGCTTCACCGACTCCGCGCTGAGGCGGATGAGCTTAGACTGGTCATAAAGGGCATCATGTATAGGACACACCGGCCCTCACCCACCAGAGTGCCGTGCTTCACCGACTCGCAGCTGAGGCAGATGAGCTTAGACTGGTCATAAATGGCATCATGTATAGGACGCACCGGCCCTCGCCCACCAGAGTGCTGTGCTTCACCGACTCCGAGCTGAGGCGGATGAGCTTAGACTGGTCATAAAGGGCATCATGTATAGGACGCACAGGCCCTCGCCCACCAGAGTGGCGTGCTTCACCGACTCTGAGCTGAGGCGGATGAGCTTAGAAAGGTCATAAAGAGTATCATGTATAGGACGCACTGGCCCTCGCCCACCAGAGTGCCATGCTTCACCGACTCTGCACTGAGGCGGATGAGCTTAGACTGGTCATAAAGGGCATCATCAATAGGACGCACCGACCCTCGTCCACCAAAGTGCCATGCTTTACCGACTCTGAGCTGAGGCGGATGAGCTTAGACTGGTCATAAAGGGCATCATGTATAGGAAGCACCGGCCCTCGCCCACCAGAGTGCTGTGCTTTAGCGACTCTGCACTGAGGCGGATGAGCTTAGAATGGTCATAAAGGGCATCTTGTATAGGAAGCACCGGCCCTCGCCCACCAGAGTGCTGTGCTTTACCGACTCTGCACTGAGGCGGATGAGCTTAGAATGGTCATAAAGGGCATCATGTATAGGAAGCACCGGCCCTCGCCCACCAGAGTGCCGTGCTTTACAGACTCTGCGCTGCGGCGGATGAGCTTAGACTGGTCATAAAGGGCATCATGTATAGGACGCACCGGCCCTCGTCCACCAGAGTGCCGTGCTTCACCGACTCTGAACTGAGGTAGATGAGCTTAGACTGGTCATAAAGGGCATCATGTATAAGACGCACCGGCCCTCGTCCACCAGAGTGCCGTGCTTCACCGACTCTGAACTGAGGTAGATGAGCTTAGACTGGTCATAAAGGGCATCATGTATAGGACGCACCGGCCCTCGCCCACCAGAGTGCTGTGCTTCACCGACTCCGCACTGAGGCGGATGAGCTTAGACTGGTCATAAAGGGCATCATGTATATGATGCACCGGCCCTCGCCCACCAGAGTGCTGTGCTTCACCGACTCTGCACTGAGGTACATGAGCTTAGACGGGTCATAAAGGGCATCATGTATAGGACGCACCGGCCCTCGCCAAAAAGTGTGCCGTGCATCACCGACTCTGCACTGAGGTGGATGATCTTAGACTGGTCATAAAGGGCATCGCGTATAGGATGCACCAGCCCTCACGCACCAGAGTGCGTGCTTCACCGACTCCACACTGAGGTGGATGAGCTTAGACTGGTCATAAAGGACATCATGTATCCGATGCACCGGCCCTCGCCCACTAGAGTGCCGTGCTTCACCGACTCCGCACTGAGGTGGATGCGCTTAGACTGGTCATGAAGGGCATCATGTATAGGATGCACCGGCCCTCGCCCACCAGAGTGCAGTGCTTCACCGACTCCGGACTGAGGAGGATTAGCTTAGACTGGTCATAAAGGGTATCGCGTATAGGATGCACCAGCCCTCACGCACCAGAGTGCCATGCTTCACCGACTCCACACTGAGGCGGATGAGCTTAGACTGGTCATAAAGGACATCATGTATCCGATGCACCGGCCCTCGCCCACTAGAGTGCCGTGCTTCACCGACTCCACACTGAGGTGGATGAGCTTAGACTGGTCATGAAGGGCATCATGTATAGGATGCACCGGCCCTCGCCCACCAGAGTGCAGTGCTTCACCGACTCCGGACTGAGGAGGATTAGCTTAGACTGGTCATAAAGGGCATCATGTATAGAATGCACCGGCCCTCACCCACCAGAGTGCCGTGTTTCACCGACTCTGCACTGAGGCGGATGAGCTTAGACTGGTCATAAATGGCATCATGTATAGGAGGCACCGGCCCTCATCCACCGTAGTGCTGTGCTTCACCGACTCTGCACTGAGGCAGATGAGCTTAGACTGGTCATAAAGGGCATCATGTATGTGATACACAGGCCCTCGCCCACCAGAGTGCTGTGCTTCACCGACTCCGAGCTGAGGCGGATGAGCTTAGACTGGTCATAAAGGGCATCATGTATATGATGCACCGGCCCTCGCCCACCAGAGAGCCGTGCTTCACCGACTCCGCACTGAGGCGCATGAGCTTAGACTGGTCATAAAGGGCATCATGTATATGAAGCACCGGCCCTCGCCCACCAGAGAGCCGTGCTTCACCGACTCCGAGCTGAGGTGGATGAGCTTAGACTGGTCATAAACGGCATCATATATAGGACGCACCAGCCCTCGTCCACCAGAGTGCCGTGCTTCACCGACTCCGAGCTGAGGTGGATGAGCTTAGACTGGTCATAAACGGCATCATATATAGGACGCACCAGCCCTCGTCCACCAGAGTGCCGTGCTTCACCGACTCCGCACTGAGGCGGATGAGCTTAGACTGGTCATAAAGGGCATCATGTATAGGACGCACCGGCCCTCGCCCACCAAAGTGCTGTGCTTCACCGACTCTGCACTGAGGTGGATGAGCTTAGACTGGTCATAAAGGACATCATGTATAGAACACACCGGCCCTCGCCCACCAGAGTGCCGTTCTTCACCGACTCCACGCTGAGGCAGATGAGCTTAGACTGGTCATAAAGGGCATCATGTATAGGGACGCACCGGCCCTCGCCCACCAAAGTGCTGTGCTTCACCGACTCTGCACTGAGGTGGATGAGCTTAGACTGGTCATAAATAACCCCTGGGCGTAGTTTGAGTAGTAGCACTTCACGTAGCTACGTGAAGTACATTTTGAACTACACGTTGCTATTGCGTAGCATAGCTGTGTGTTTGACTGCACTGTACAATAATTGCCAAAAGCATCTTGCACAGTGCAAGTTAGGATAAAATAAGTATCTCTGTCTTTATATGCTAAAATGCATACAGCATTTCACAAAAGTGAATTCAATAAATTAACAAGCAGTGAGAGAGGTGATGATTTTGGTATCCTCCCTAACCTAGGGAGAGAACCAAGCAGATGCCTTGAAAACAAAAAGCACATCTTTTGAACGATTCAGTGGTGGTCCCATCCTCTTAGGACCACCCCAAGCACAGTTATTGGCAAAAATACAATCCCAACCAAAGGCCCTGCAAAGCATTATGGGACGAGATTAGCAGTGGGCAGTGAATATTATAGTATCCAATATCAAAATAATTATACAAAGAGCTGCAGTTCCACTAGTCGTTACTAGATGTCCCTCCACGAGTCAAATGCAAAAGCTTCATGAAAGGGTTTCAATGCTTTTGCATTTGACTCGTGAGGGACATCTAGTAACGACTAGTGGAACTGCAGCTTGATGTATTAATAATTTCAATGCTTTTGCATTTGACTCGTGAGGGACATCTAGTAACGACTAGTTGAACTGCAGCTCTTTGTAGAATTATTTTGATATTGGACACTATAATATTCACTGCCCACTGCTAATCTCGTCCCATAATGCTTTGCAGAGCCTTTAGTTGGGATTGTATTTTTGCCCATAACTGTGCTTGGGGTGGTCCTAGGAGGAAGGGACCACCACTGAACTCGTTCACATGATATGCTTTTTGTGTTCAAGGCATCTGCTTGGTCCTCCCCTAGGTTAGGGGAACCCAAAATCATCACCTCTCTCATTGCTTGATATTTTCATTGTCAAAGTTCACTTTTGAGAATTTGTTATATGCTTTTTAGCATAGAAAATTGCTTTAACAAAGCATTTGTATGTGTTTAATATACTGCTGCTACGCTACGTCGATTAGCACAGTTTTTTACTCTGTAAGGTGCAATTTGCGTAGTGCGTAGTAACACAAACTTTGCATGCTCCGTGAGCGTAGCAAAGTATTATGCCCAGGGTTAGTCATAAAGGGCATCATGTATAGGACGCACCAGCCCTTGTCCACCAGAGTGCCGTGCTTTACTGACTCCGCACTGAGGCGGATGAGCTTAGACTGGTCATGAAGGGCATCATGTATAGGATGCACCGGCCCTCGCCCACCAGAGTGCAGTGCTTCACCGACTCCGGACTGAGGAGGATTAGCTTAGACTGGTCGTAAAGGGCATCATGTATAGGACACACCGGCCCTCGCCCACCAGAGTGCCGTTCTTCACCGACTTCGCGCTGAGGCAGATGAGCTTAGACTGGTCATAAAGGGCATCATGTATAGGACGCTACCGGCCTCGCCCACCAAAGTGCCGTGCTTCACCGACTCTGCACTGAGGCGGATGAGCTTAGACTGGTCATAAAGGGCATCATGTATAGGACGCACCGGCCCTTGTCCACTAGAGTGCCGTGCTTCACCGACTCCGCACTGAGGTGGATGAGCTTAGACTGGTCATGAAGGGCATCATGTATAGGATGCACCGGCCCTCGCCCACCAGAGTGCAGTGCTTCACCGACTCCGGACTGAGGAGGATTAGCTTAGACTGGTCATAAAGGGCATCATGTATAGAATGCACCGGCCCTCACCCACCAGAGTGCCGTGTTTCACCGACTCTGCACTGAGGCGGATGAGCTTAGACTGGTCATAAAGGGCATCATGTATAGGAGGCACCGGCCCTCATCCACCGTAGTGCTGTGCTTCACCGACTCTGCACTGAGGCAGATGAGCTTAGACTGGTCATAAAGGGCATCATGTATGTGATGCACAGGCCCTCGCCCACCAGAGTGCTGTGCTTCACCGACTCCGAGCTGAGGCGGATGAGCTTAGACTGGTCATAAAGGGCATCATGTATATGATGCACCGGCCGTCGCCCACCAGAGAGCCGTGCTTCACCGACTCCGCACTGAGGCGCATGAGCTTAGACTGGTCATAAACGGCATCATATATAGGACGCACCAGCCCTCGTCCACCAGAGTGCCGTGCTTCACCGATTCTGAGCTGAGGTGGATGAGCTTATACTGGTCATAAACGGCATCATATATAGGACGCACCAGCCCTCGTCCACCAGAGTGCCGTGCTTCACCGACTCCGCACTGAGGCGGATGAGCTTAGACTGGTCATAAAGGACATCATGTATAGAACACACCGGCCCTCGCCCACCAGAGTGCCGTTCTTCACCGACTCCGCGCTGAGGCAGATGAGCTTAGACTGGTCATAAAGGGCATCATGTATAGGACGCACCGGCCCTCGCCCACCAAAGTGCTGTGCTTCACCGACTCTGCACTGAGGCGGATGAGCTTAGACTGGTCATAAATAACCCTGGGCGTAGTTTGAGTAGTAGCACTTCACGTAGCTACGTGAAGTACATTTTGAACTACACGTAGCTATTGCGTAGCATAGCTGTGTGTTTGACTGCACTGTACAATAATTGCCAAAGGCATCTTACACAGTGCAAGTTAGGATAAAATACGTATCTCTGTCTTTATATGCTAAAATGCATATAGCATTTCACAAAAGTGAATTCAATAAATTAACAAGCAGTGAGAGAGGTGATGATTTGGTATCCTCCCTAACCTAGGGAGAGAACCAAGCAGATGCCTTGAAAACAAAAAGCACATCTTTTGAACGATTCAGTGGTGGTCCCATCCTCTTAGGACCACCCCAAGCACAGTTATTGGCAAAAATACAATCCCAACCAAAGGCCCTGCAAAGCATTATGGGACGAGATTAGCAGTGGGCAGTGAATATTATAGTATCCAATATCAAAATAATTATACAAAGAGCTGCAGTTCCACTAGTCGTTACTAGATGTCCCTCACGAGTCAAATGCAAAAGCTTCATGAAAGGGTTTCAATGCTTTTGCATTTGACTCGTGAGGGACATCTAGTAACGACTAGTGGAACTGCAGCTTGATGTATTAATAATTTCAATGCTTTTGCATTTGACTCGTGAGGGACATCTAGTAACGACTAGTTGAACTGCAGCTCTTTGTAGAATTATTTTGATATTGGACACTATAATATTCACTGCCCACTGCTAATCTCGTCCCATAATGCTTTGCAGGGCCTTTGGTTGGGATTGTATTTTTGCCCATAACTGTGCTTGGGGTGGTCCTAGGAGGAAGGACCACCACTGAATCGTTCACATGATATGCTTTTTGTGTTCAAGGCATCTGCTTGGTCCTCCCTAGGTTAGGGGAACCCAAAATCATCACTCTCTCATTGCTTGATATTTTCATTGTCAAAGTTCACTTTTGAGAATTTGTTATATGCTTTTTAGCATAGAAAATTGCTTTAACAAAGCATTTGTATGTGTTTAATATACTGCTGCTACGCTACGTCGATTAGCACAGTTTTTTACTCTGTAAGGTGCAATGTGCGTAGTAACACAAACTTTGCATGCTCCGTGAGCGTAGCAAAGTATTATGCCCAGGGTTAGTCATAAAGGGCATCATGTATAGGACGCACCGGCCCTTGTCCACCAGAGTGCCGTGCTTTACTGACTCCGCACTGAGGCGGATGAGCTTAGACTGGTCATGAAGGGCATCATGTATAGGATGCACCGGCCCTCGCCCACCAGAGTGCAGTGCTTCACCGACTCCGGACTGAGGAGGATTAGCTTAGACTGGTCGTAAAGGGCATCATGTATAGGACACACCGGCCCTCGCCCACCAGAGTGCCGTTCTTCACCGACTCCGCGCTGAGGCAGATGAGCTTAGACTGGTCATAAAGGGCATCATGTATAGGACGCACCGGCCCTCGCCCACCAAAGTGCCGTGCTTCACCGACTCTGCACTGAGGCGGATGAGCTTAGACTGGTCATAAAGGGCATCATGTATAGGACGCACCGGCCCTTGTCCACTAGAGTGCCGTGCTTCACCGACTCCGCACTGAGGTGGATGAGCTTAGACTGGTCATGAAGGGCATCATGTATAGGATGCACCGGCCCTCGCCCACCAGAGTGCAGTGCTTCACCGACTCCGGACTGAGGAGGATTAGCTAAGACTGGTCATAAAGGGCATCATGTATAGAATGCACCGGCCCTCACCCACCAGAGTGCCGTGTTTCACCGACTCTGCACTGAGGCGGATGAGCTTAGACTGGTCATAAAGGGCATCATGTATAGGAGGCACCGGCCCTCATCCACCGGAGTGCTGTGCTTCACCGACTCTGCACTGAGGCAGATGAGCTTAGACTGGTCATAAAGGGCATCATGTATATGATGCACAGGCCCTCGCCCACCAGAGTGCTGTGCTTCACCGACTCCGAGCTGAGGCAGATGAGCTTAGACTGGTCATAAAGGGCATCATGTATATGATGCACCGGCCCTCGCCCACCAGAGAGCTGTGCTTCACCGACTCCGCACTGAGGCGGATGAGCTTAGACTGGTCATAAAGGGCATCATGTATATGAAGCACCGGCCCTCGCCCACCAGAGAGCCGTGCTTCACTGACTCCGCACTGAGGCAGATGAGCTTAGACTGGTCATAAAGGGCATCATGTATATGATGCACCGGCCCTCGCCCACCAGAGAGCTGTGCTTCACCGACTCCGCACTGAGGCGGATGAGCTTAGACTGGTCATAAAGGGTATCATGTATAGGACGCACCGGCCCTCGACCACCAGAGTGCCGTGCTTCACTGACTCCGCACTGAGGCAGATGAGCTTAGACTGGTCATAAGGGGTATCATGTATAGGACACACCGGCCCTCGTCCACCAGAGTGCCGTACTTCACCGACTCTGAACTAAGGCAGATGAGCTTAGACTGTTCATAAAGGGCATCATGTATAGGATGCACAGGCCCTCGCCCACCAGAGTGCCGTGCTTCACCGACTCCGAGCTGAGGCGGATGAGCTTAGACTGGTCATAAACGGCATCATGTATAGGACGCACCGGCCCTCGCCCACCAGAGTGCCGTGCTTCACCGACTGCACTGAGGCGGATGAGTTTAGACTTGTCATAAAGGGCATCATGTATAGGACGCACCGGCCCTAGCCCACCAGAGTGCCGTGCTTCACCGACTCCGCACTGAGGTGGATGAGCTTAGACTTTTCATAAAGGGCATCATGTATAGGATGCACCGGCCCTCGCCCACCAGAGAGCCGTGCTTCACCGACTCTGAGCTGAGGCGGATGAGCTTAGACTGGTCATAAAGGGAATCATGTATACGACGCACAGGCCCTCGCCCACGTGAGTGCCGTTCTTCACCGACTCCACACTGAGGCGTATGAGCTTAGACTGGTCATAAAAGGGGATCATGTATAGTACGCACCGGCCCTCGCCCACCAGAGTACATGCGCAGTCCTATCATGACGTATGTCTGACGTAGGGGATTCTGCAGGACCACGGCGAGGAGGAGGAGGGCAGCCCGGAGATGCAGCGATAAAGGTAAGTGTGTTTTATTTACCTTAATTTTAATTTTTATTTAAAAAAATATTTATTGAGAGGGGGTGAAGGCGGGAGGGTCCGGGGCTGAACTCCGCTGCGCTGCGGAGTCGGATGTTTTGCATGAACTTCACGTTCTGCGCGGAACGCGGAGTATGCAATAATACACAAGCTCCGCCAGCGGAGCGGAGTTCCTGCCCAGGGTTAGTAATAAGAGCACGCATGACCAATTCCCTTGCCGAAAGAGGCAAGAACTTTTTCAGTGATTTCAGAATGCCGAAACACATTCCAGTCAGCTTGGTGATCTGGGAGCTGAAACTCAGTTTTTCATCGAACTAGATCCCTAAGTTCTTGACAGGCAAGCCCCGAGGGATAGGCCAGGGGCACTCATCTGGCCAGAATGAATGACAACATTGAGGAGGAAAATTACCGAAAAGGAAGATCTCAGTTTTTTCCTCATTGCATTTTAGCTGGGCTGCCAAGAGCCAGTCAAACACGGCTTTCAGACAGGTTTTCACGTGGGAAGATGATATCTCGTTTTTCTACCATGTAAAAAGTAGCTGGGTGTCATCAGCTTAGGCTATGACTTTGGCACCCAAGCCTTCTGCCATACCAATAAGGGGAGACATATAGATGTTAAACAGCAGAGGGCTCAGGACCAACCCCTGCGGAACTCCAGTCAATAAATTCTGGGGGTTAGCCGCAAAGGGGGGGTAGCCACACTTGCTGAGTTCTGCCCTCAAGGAAAGATTTCAGCCATTCCCAAGCAGAGCCTGTTATGCCAATATCCCAGGGACGAGACAGGAGCAAGGCATGAGGCACGGTGTCAAATGCTGCTGACAGGTCCAACAGGACCAAGGCTGCCCCGCCCCCTGAGTCTAAAGTTTCATGTGTAGACTCCGAAATTTCCACCAGTGCGGATTCCGTACTATAAGAGGCTCCGAAACCCGATTGTGCTGGGTGCAGAAGGTCATTTCCTTCCACGAAGGCAGACAACTGTTTGTTGACCAATTTCTCACAAACCTTGGCAATAGCAGGAAGCATAGAAATAGGACGATAGTTGGTAGGAAGCTTGGGATCCAGAGACGATTTTTTCAATAACGGGACGATCCTTGCTTGTTTCCACAAAAGGGGGACAGTGGCCGATGCTAAGGATGCATTAATCAGCGAGTTCATCCTTATATTAATCACTGCAGAGGAGCCAGCCAGCAGTTTGGCAGGACAGGGATCTGCAGGTGAGCCAGGTTTAAGGGTGGAAAGGACAGCAAGCGAGTCCCCAATCGAAACGAGTTCAAAAGCAGATAGTTTAACAAGGGTGGAAGGAGACGACCCCAGGGCAGGAGGTACGGCTGCTGAACGTCTATCCTTGACGTCAAAGTAGGATTGCAAAGCACGGACCTTATTAATGAAGAAGCTAGAGAGTTCCCCACACCAGGGAAGAGACAGGGCAGGGCTGCTGGTCTCTGCTTTGGGGGCTACAAAGCTTTGAACACACAGAGGATAGGAGCCTAGCACTCCTTTACCCATGTGGGAGATGTGAGCATGGTGAACACGTTTCAGTATATATATATATATATATATCCTAGTCAATGCGTCATGATGATTTTCAGCTTTTTTCTATCACAATTTGCAGCTCTGAAAATGTCATATATGTCTGAATTACTATTCCTATTACGACACCTTCTGCCTTGAGAAGGCCCATCCTGGACCAGCAGGAGGACAAAAAACACGTCGACAAATTGAGGACAATGGTCTAGGAACACTAAAACATATCCTACGTCAAACCTCACATGTTTAACTGATGGAGAGCAAAGAGAGATATAAAGTGATCAACTGAGAAAAAAGTAACTTGGAGAATTGCTGCAAATTAACGTACATTGAAAACTAACAGAGAACTACATAACCACAGCTGTGTGACTTGGAAGCCTATTATTTCTCAATATAGCCCTTGACTGCGATTACCTTACAGTGCACACATTATCACCTGTGCTAGAAGAGTTCGGAGCCTGGGGTGTCTGGCCACAGAAGTTCATTTACATACAGATGGGGGTGACAGCCTGTTCACAAAACACAACACAACACAACTTGTTTATGTAAAATGCTTGTACACAGCACCTGGTAAATTAAAGCAGGTAACAGCACAAGTGTTGTATGACAACAGCGGCCAGTCTTCGTTGCTGAGACCTGAATGCCTGCAGGGTGCATCTTTAGCTCTTTCAACTGTTTGAGAGAGGGTGGCAGCCCCAAAGTCTAGGGGCACAGCTACCAACAGTTCCCCTCATTTAGGTCTCGCCTACGCAGCGCTTGCGCTGTCTCTCCTAGGCATGCTGTATTTCAGGAAATGGGCTTTAAAAGATTCACCCATTTTCAAGAACTGCCCCCGTTATATGTGTTGTTACTCAGAGCTTGTGAGCACTATTTCTTTCTTTAAGCTGGAGCACTGGAGACCAGTGCTTGTGGTTTACAGAGCTCTGTTGTTAACAGGGCTGTAAATCTTGTTCTTATCTTGCCACATTTGCTGTGCATTCAAAGACCGAGGTCTGTTTTGGCTGCAGCAGCATCCTCCATCCTGCTTTTGAAATGCACAGCCCTGCCTTCCTATGGCTGCTGCCACCTCCGTCTCAGAGTAACTGTGCCTCTTTTACTGCCAGCCTTGCTTCTCGTAAGCAAGGACTATAAGTACAAAGTGTGTGTTTACACACCACTTACAGGTTTTTAAAACACGTAAATAAAAGGCATTATCATTTACAATGCCAATAGCTCAAACTCTTGCGAATGCGAGACCTACTGCATTGCAAATGCTTGTTTACTTTTTGCATCTACAGTTGATGCAGATTCCACTTAAGAAAGTAACCTTTCCAGCTATGTGGTCTGCTTCCTGGAATCAGCCTGCTTTGTTCCTCCCATACTTCGGTCAACAAAGGTGAATGTGTCTTCCACTGAAGTGTCCTTAGCTTGCGTTTGGTAACGTGCCGTGAGCAGTACGGCCACGTTCGCAGGTAAATCAAAACAGTGGAAGTCATACATTTCAATACAGTGTAATAAAAAGAGACAAAGACTTCCAGTGTCAAACCAAGGTTAGATAAACAAGAATATTTAATAATTACTTTGGGGCAGGGCTCTTGGTGATCACATTGTATCCGTACAGCGAGGGTAAAAACTGTTCATTGTATAAAAATGCTCACAAAGGATAAGAGAGCTGTTAACAGGTTCTGAGGTAAAGTAACTTTAGCACCCATGCGATGGTAAACACGAGAAAATCAAGAAAAAGAAGGAGAAAGGAAAATATCAAAGTAATTACTGATAACAGTGTTAAGGACAAGGAGGAATTCAATGATCCTAGCACTGTAATATCAAATTGTTGTGACTAGAGTCCCTCAATGATGTACCAAGTACAGACACAATACTTCAAGTTATACATTGCCGCTCCTCGGCCAAACAAATGCCTCGGACAAGTGCTCTGGTGTTCGAACAGGATCTTCCGATTTGCTCCAGTATCAGTCCAAGTACCCGTATCCACTTCAGATTTACCACTCCTGTCGAGTTGGACACTTGGAGGCTAGTCTCAATGGTAATTTACACCCATGAGTAATCTACACATGCAAGATTACTCATACACCTCTGAGTAACTTTGCTACTTTTGGCTAGGCTATTCACCATTTACGAGTGTAAAGTTATTAAAAGGCATAGATTTGCAGGACTCCTTTCCCTGAAACGAGGTGGAGCCAAATTTGAGTGTGAGTTACTACCACCAATAAGGAGCAGTAGTAAGTCCAGCAACACATCTGGCCAACCACTGATACTGCAGCGTCCTCCCATAGAATATAATGAGGGTAGGGCTTAAAAAGAAATAATATTAAATGATAGCAATTTATTTCACGTTTTTAAAAATACATAGAAATTCAATAGAATATTAAAACACGATGTATATTTTAAAAATAATTTTATGGTAAAATATATTAATAACCTTTCCTTTAAAAATAAATGTGACTAATTTGCTTTTAAAAATTTCAATTTCAACTAATTCTGTACATAGCTTTTTGCAAGTTTGAGTACATATACATAGTAAGTCAATACAAACATTTTACGCTAGATGTTTTTTAAAATTCTTCAAATATTCATTTTTATTTAATATATTTAAATTGAGTAAATATTTAATTAAAAATAAGGTTAATAGTGCTGTACTATTTTTTCATTTTCTATGCATATAAAATATATAAAATTAAATGTACATTAATATTTAACAAAATATATATATTTTTAAATTTAATTAACTTTTTTCATTTTCCCTATAAATTTCCTGGTGATGGTGATCTTTCTACGGTAAAGTATAGGGAGAAGTACAAAAATGTATTAAATGTGAAAAATATCATTACAAATATTTACATGCTATAGCCTCAATAACTTATTTTAAATTTAAAATTGAATTATTTTGAATATATTAAATTTAAATTATTTTTCTAAAGTTTAAATTGAAAGAATTTCCACCTAAAGTAACATTTGTATTGTTTTAATTATTAAATGTAATGTACAGAATTAAAGCAAAAGTAATTTTACTTTAATAAAAACTCAAGCTACATTAGTATTTAAATTAGAAAAAATAAAATATTTTAAAACAAATTATGTTTTTCGATTATTTTATTATTAAATAACATCTATTAAGATTTTTAATTAGTTTAAATATTTTAATTTAGCATTGTTTCCTATGTGGTTTTATTCAAAGTCCCTGCTCCATTATTTTCTCTGGGAGGATGCTGCAGTACTAGTGGTTGGCCATGTGTGGTGCTGGACGTATTCCAGCTCTGGGCTGGAGTACATTTACTACTCCTTTTGGGTCCTTTCTGGCTGTAGTAACGTTACTTGAGAAGTTCAGTTTCTGAGTAACTATGGGCTCACACTTTTGTGAGTGAGTGCATGTCTCTTCTGAACCCCTCCTTCCTCCTCTCTTAGCCCCTCCCCTTTAGTCAAAAGTCTTCCCATTTTCGAATCACTCCATTCTGTCCCTCCCTCATTTACTACTACACTTAAGAGTGCAGCGACTCCACAGTCGGGCGGAGATCTATGCACAGGAAGCGATGGGAGAGGCAGAACGCCCGTAAATAGGTTTGTGACTGCCATTTTGTAGTACTTTAGTCGTCCTATTGTAGTGCTATATATATATAATGCAGAACAAAGCCCAGTTTATGAATATTCATGAGACTCTCTTGGATGCATCTGATGTGATTCTAAAACTCGGGAAACTGTCATCAACAGATGAGAAGCAGGTTCCATTTGTAGCAAAAAGGAAATGGAAAGAGGCCACTCAAGTGGATCTTTGTAATACGAGGCCGTGTCCCCTCGGAACAGAAGTCATTAGGACTATCTAGGGTGGAGCCAAGAATGGTTTGCATAGGGTTGGCCTTGCCTGTAGTTGCACAGAGACTAGAGAATGATGTGGTGGGATGTTGCTGAGATTAACTACCAGTCCTTACATCACTTTTAGTTTTTCTCGATAATCAGCCCTACGTGGCACAGACATGAACAGACGTTGGTCCCATAGAGACCTACGACAAAGGGACTCCTGCTGCAGCTCCCTGGTGAGGCTCGTTAAGGCAGGAAACAGTTTGAGGTTACTTGGATTCCAGATCCTTGGGGGCGTGGCCTCAAAGTTCAGAATCGACTTGACCTTGTGGGTTGGAGCCATGGCTTATTAACACTCAGGGAGCAAAATACACTGAATGGAATGAGGCCACAAATAGTTACTAAGAAATGAGGTCAATTCATTAATTTCCATACCTCGCTGTGCGCTTTTCTCAGTAGACGGTTTATAGGACAATCAATAAATTTATGTCTTTGTGGCTGCTTCATGTGAGGGTTTTGCGATGCTGAAACCTCCCCCCAGGGTTTAGAGTGAACACCTTTCACTCTCCTACATTGTCTCTCTCATGTAAGGAGGTTGCATTTGCAACTGAAGATTTTGTCACATTGAGAGCACTGATCACTTTTTTTCTTGCTATGAATTCTCTCATGTTGAATCAAACTAAATCTCCAGCAGACACCTCCCTGGCATTTAGAACAATGACAAGGTTTTGGCCAGTGTGAGTTCTCTCATGTTGAGCAAGACTAGATTTCTGACTGAACCTTTTCCAGCATTCAGAGCACTGAAATGGTTTTTGCCCAGTATGAATTCTCTCATGTTGAATTAAATTTGCTTTCTCACTGAAGCTTTTTTCACACTCAGAGCACTGATATGGTTTGTGCCCAGTGTGAGTTCTCTCGTGACAAGCAAGGCCAGATTTCTGACTGAAGCTTTTCAAGCATTCAGAGCACTGATAAGGTTTTTGCCCAGTGTGTAAACGCTCATGTCGAGTGAGGCAGGTTTTCTGCCTGAACCTTTTATGGCATTCAGAGCACTGATACGGTTTTAGTCCAGTGTGAGTTCTCTCGTGACAAGCAAGGCCAGATTTCTGACTGAAGCTTTTCCAGCATTCAGAGCACTGAAATGGTTTTTGCCCAGTATGAATTCTCTCATGTTGAATTAACTTTGCTTTCTCACTAAAGCTTTTTCACACTCAGAGCACTGATATGGTTTGTGCCCAGTGTGAGTTCTCTCGTGACAAGCAAGGCCAGATTTCTGACTGAAGCTTTTCAAGCATTCAGAGCACTGATAAGGTTTTTGCCCAGTGTGTAAACGCTCATGTCGAGTGAGGCAGGTTTTCTGCCTGAACCTTTTATGGCATTCAGAGCACTGATACGGTTTTAGTCCAGTGTGAGTTCTCTCATGATGAGTGAGACTAGATTTCTGACTGAAGCTTCTCTGGCATTCAGAGCACTGATAAGGTTTTTGCCCAGTGTGAGTTCTCTCATGTCTAGTGAGACATTGTTTCAATCTGAAGCTTTTCCAGCATTCAGAGCACTGATAGGGTTTGTGCCCCATGTGCGTTCTTTCATGGTGAGTGAGATAGATTTTGTGACTGAAGGTTTTCCGGCATTCAGAGCACTGATAAGGTTTTTCCCCAGTGTGAGTTCTCTCATGTTTAGTGAGACTTTTTTTCAATCTGAAAGTTTTCTGGCATTCAGAACACTGATACGGTTTTAGCCCAGTGTGGATTCTCTCATGTTGAATTAACCTCGCTTTCTCACTGAAGCTTTTTTCGCATTCAGAGCACTGATACAGTTTGTGCACAGTGTGAGTTCTCTCATGACGAACAAGACCAGATTTTTGGCTGAAGCTTTTCCAGCATTCTGAGCACTGATAAGGTCTTTGCCCAGTGTGAGTTCTCTCATGGTGAGTGAGAGTTATTTTACAACTAAAGCTCCTCTGGCATTCAGAGCACTGATATGGTTTGTGCCCAGTGTGGGTTTTCTCATGTTGAATTAAAGTGAATTTCAAACTGAATCTTTTCAAGCACTCAGAGCACTGATAAGGTTTGTCTCCTGTGTGGATTCTCTTGTGTCGAGTGAGACTGCCCCCAGAACTGAAGCTTTTTTGGCACTCAGAGCACTGATAAGGTTTATGCCCAGTGTGGATTCTCTTGTGTCGAGTGAGACTGCCCTTATGACTGAAGTTTTTTTGACACTCGCAGCACTGATATGGTTTTTGTCCAGTGTGGGTTCTCGCATGGGTAATGAGACTAAATTTCCGATTGAACGTTTTTGGGCACTCAGAGCACTGAAAAGGTTTGTGCCCAGTGTGGATTCTCACATGCTGAATGAGATAGCTTTTGTGACTAAAGCCTTTCTGGCATTCAGGGCACTGATAAGGTTTTTGTCCAGTGTGAGTGCTCTCATGTTTAGTGGGGTGGTATTGATAGCTAAAGCTGTTCTCACATTCATTGCTCTTATTTGAGTTGTGTATATCTCCATGTTGGGTTTGTTCCTGGATACATGCCATCCTAAGACTGAATCTGATTACAGAGTCTGGATTACTTTAAGTTACACTCGGCCTTAACTTATAAATACATTGCACATACTTTAACTTATGATAGCTTTTATCTGTAAATATTTTTCCTACATTTAAAAGAAGCCAATCTAACTTTTCCTATAAACTTTTACTGAGGAACCCCCTGTTTTTATTAAGATGCCCCTCATGGAATAATTTTCTCCAAATTTTGCCAGGGTGAGTTATCTCAAGTTGAATTAGACTCATTTTGTGACTCCAGTTTATCACATTTGATTTAGGAGTTTTAAAAGCACTGATAAGGTCTTTGGGGTTTACTGCTTACATGTTAGATACATTTGTTCATACAAGTAATGATCGGCGATTAGGACATGCCATGTTGATTTTATGAATTATCAATAGCGAAACACTGGGCCCTTTTAAGCTTCCTATCACAGTACAAGCTTTTTGCTCTGTGGCTAAAGCCACAGTAGGTACATGATCGACTATAGCTGTCCGGGACTCTTTGTCTCTTGGGTTGATCCGAGTTGTTTCAGGGTTGGTGGAGAAAATCTTTCTATATTAAAAATGATAATCCAGCCATTTTGCTGTAGTGACAACAGGAAAGCGTTTTCACAATTACTTTCTTTTAAACAATGTTTTCTCTCCTCTTGAATCACAAGAGACATAGACGAAAGATTGTTCTTTTAAATTGAGGCGATGGTCGTCCTGACAATTCTGTCACATCATGTGTACGGACCCTGTTTTGTTGGGGAGGCGCTTGGGTCTCCAAGGCATCCCTCATAAACCCTCGGATAGAACTAACAACACAGATTAGTTTGCTCTCAAGTGCACTGCGTGGGTATCAATAGTCGCCAATGTTCTCGTTCTTACACACCTTGAAATGGTAAATTTGCTAATTGCTTCTGGTCATTTTACTTGAGGGACTTGACAACTTATAATGAACATACAAAATATGAGAAATTACTTTGAAGTTCAGCAGTTTCTTCTGCTCCACGTTCCTCACCATTCCTGGTGCAAAGAATCTGGTTTTTTTTAGAGCTCTAGAGTGTAGAATGTTTTACTTTCTTGAAAATAATCCTTTTCATCGCGTTTCACTAAAGTACATTTCTTTTTCAGTTGTTCTTTCAGTGACCTGTAGAAATAGAGTTAGAGATTGTAAATGGGCACAAAGAAATAATATTTATATCAGTTTTCTTTGCAGAAAGAAAGCATTTAAAGAAATGAGGGAGGAAATCAGTTTGAGTTGCATTTCTGACAGGGGTGAAGCAGCTCTGGGACACTGTGTAGTTCGGGAGCTTGGAACCACAGGAACTCAAGGTTGTGAGGGAAAAATGAGTGAATACTGAAGAAAGAAACACAAGTTACACATACATCGTGACAGATTCTCAGAAGCATCCAACACCTACAATTAACTCTTTCTGTGACAGCGGCTGGCATCACAGTAAGATATTTTAACGGCTTTAATGAATTATCAGACATTGTTTACTCCCCTGACCATTTAGAGGATTCATCTATTTCTTATGTCACCGATCCATGAAGGGTCATTTTAGCGAATAAAGGAATCAGCCTTGTTGTAATTACTGCTTTAAATGCCGCCGTAGACATAGGCTGTGTCCAGTTAGCTCAGTGGAATTGACCATTTCCAAAATTATGGGGAAGATAAGGACTTACCTAGTGGCCCAGAACTCATCATGCGCCTCAGACAGGTCCCGGACACTAGAATACCAGAATAAGAAAGAAAAAAGCATCACAGCGGTAACGGAAACCAAAATGGGATAAGAATAGATAAAAACTACAGAAACAGAGGAATTAAAAAAAGATATCTTCCACTCTTCTGCAAAGAGACCCAGTCTGGCCCTGGAAGTGGCAAACAGGACAGGAAAGGGCAGGATGGGAGGAAGCAAAGAGGTGGAAGTTAGATCCTGAGAGGAGGGACATGGAAGGAACAGATCGAGGGGAGGATAGTATCACGTGGCGTAGAGGAGGAGACAAACGCGCTGACAGTCAAGGGATTGCTGGGGAACATGAGAGGTAAGAGTGCTCATAATCACTTGTTACAAAGATTCCTAAATATCTAATGGGTCGCTGCGGTACAGACTGTAAACCAGCTGGACGCTGAGAAATCGTCAAAATAAACATATAAGTATTTCTGTTGTGGCTTGATTTACTCGATACCCTCCTACACGTGTAAAACCCTGAATTTCATCCATCGCATTCTGTATATTGGAACCGTCTGCCTTTAAATATAAAATTATATCATCCGCAAATAATTTAATTTTTGCTATCCCACTTATGGGGTGTACAACCAAAGGATTAGAACGGATTTTAACTGCAAGAGGTTCAATAAAAACAAAAGTGGGGATAGCGGGTGCTTGATCTTAACCACTCCCAGCTCTTCCATATTTATAGTGATTTTAGCTTCTGCCTCATCGTATAACTCCTTCAGCACCGTGATAAACTGAGATGGAAAACCAAATTTCTATAAGATAAAAAACAAAGCTCGCCAGTCAACAAGGTCAAATGCCTTTTCCGCATCCATCATAAGTATTGCGGCCTTGTCCTTGTTGACTGACAAGTAATCAAAGGCTTGGGTTAAAAAATAAGTATTGACAGCTAAAGACCTTTTTGGCAAAAACCCATTTTAGTCAACATGGACCACCTGTTGGTTACACAAGCAGTCCTAGACGCCCACATTTTCATAAATAATTTATAATCCGTGTTTAACAAGATGATTGGAGTGGGGAACTGGTATGGATTGCTATGCCAGAGAGTCAACGAGAAATTATTAAATGGATTGCTTCAGAGAGTTTTTGAATAAACAGGCTGCAGATTTAATATAAAAGAATGGCTGTTACTTAGTGAAATAGGATAGAGAGCATTAAGAGCAGTGAATTCCAAAAGGATGGCCTTTTTCTCAAGGTGGATGGCGTATTTTACACCACATAGATTGCACAGAATGTTTCCATCACTCCCCGATCAATGCTTTAGGTGTAAGATGAACGGTGCGCGTGGATGGGCTCATACATTGTATGCGTGTACTGGTTCACAGCAATTTTGGAATGACATTTTGAGGTTATCAGTCGCTGCATGTCTACTACGATTGCCCCACCACTTATGTTGGTATTATTTGGTTCCTCATATGAGGTGTATCCGCTGAGGAAATAGCAACAATACTTCATTTCAGTATCAGCAGCGGTGGCCAGGTCAACGCTACCGACAATAGGGCAATGTCTTAGTAAGATGCCTAGGACTCATGCCTTTGAGGAAACCTATGCCAAACGATTGGGGCTCTTCATAGGTTCAAGGCGACCTGGGCACGATTTTCTTCATCGTCGATGAATATTGAATGATCTGTATGTGATCTAAGTGTCTGATTATTGATGTAGTTGGCATCGTATACTTCAGCTTAATGACTCCTACGCTCTTTAATAGTATTAATGCTGCTACGTAGAAACTAAGACCACAATTAATGTGGGCTGCCTATATATGATGAGTACTGTATGTTCCTGTATAACTGCATTCATGTATTTTTATCGTTTTAATATTGCTACAGGTGTTTTTTGATCAACATTACAGGATATGTTTCTATAATTTCACTTTAACACTTTAAATGGTTTTGATGCGGCTATTTCGAACACTACGATTTGTATTCAATGTGGTGGGATATTTTGGAACAGTGTGATAGGCTTGATAAATGTACTTTGAGAATGGTGTACTTGACATGGATTTGATTCAGGAATGGTGTTTAAAATATACTTTCTGTATCAGCTGCTTCTCATCCTGCTCAAATAAAGGTAAGAGTGCTCAAGGCCCAGTGCCTCCCGACCCGAGAAGGGACTAGACCTGCGATAGGACCCCATCACATTCACATTCCTTGAGGAACGCGGCGGCATCAGGTGGGTGCTAGGGTTAGCGGGAACTCAAAAATCAAAGGGAGAGGTTTGTGGGAACATGAGGAGGCAGCACGCTGCTACAACACCCTGCCTGGCGACGCGCTTTGCCAGATAAACCTTAGTTTTTGTAAGAGGCAGAAAGAATAAAACATCACCCAGTTTATGAAACTGGAGATAATTAGCCGACCCTGGAGTATACAACATTTGTAGGGAAACATGCACAAAGCAGGTAGCATAAAAACAAAAAAGGAAGAGGACTACCTAAAAGCCACGTATTTGTTTTATTATATTTCTTTTTTATTATCACAAGCTAGAGAATAGTCTGGTGAGAGTTATTCAAATTCTTGAAGCTGAAGAGAGATATAAAATAGAGAGAGAGAGAGAGACACACACACAGAGAGATACTAGAGAATAAATAGAGAAACAAAAAATAGAATTGTCAGGTAAGGTTTCTTATTACCCTCTGTTTCCTTTTCTCCTGAGGGTGGCAGCTGCACCGCCTGGTCCGTCCCAGAATACCTTGAAAGGAAGTAAAGAGATGCTTCAACCAAGAGCTTAGCTGCATCAAACGTGAATCACACTTCATCCCAACTTCCAAGCAACTGTCCAGAACTTACACAACAAAAGGAACTTTTGTTCTCTGCCAAACCATTGTAAAGCACCTTTGGTCTACAAATAAATAGAATTTTTTCTTAAACCGTTTTATTCTCCTGGTATCTACGATGAAACACACAACTTCCTCTAAATCCAAACCTTGTGCTGCAATGACCACACCAAGAACCATGATTCCTTGCTGAACAAGGTCTGAGTGAGCATACAACGCACCCACAGTCTGAACAAGGTCTGAATGAACAGACAGCGCACCCACAGACTGAACAAGGTCTGAGTGAACAGACAGGGCACCCACAGGCTGAACAAGGTCTGAATGAACAGACAGTGCACCCACAGACTGAACAAGGACTGAGTGAACAGACAGGATACCCACAGGCTGAACAAGGTCTGAGTGAGCACACAGGGCACCCACAGGCTGAACAAAGTCTAAGTGAACTTACAGCACACCCAAAGGCTCAGGGAGTAAACCATAGCATTCCAGCCCACACAGGGCACCCACAGGCTGAACAAGGTCTGAGTGAACAAACAGCGCACACAAAGGCTGAACAAGGTCCGAGTGAACATACAGAGCACCCACAGGCTGAACAAGGTCTGAGTGAACATACAGCGCAACCACAGGCAGAACAAAGTCTGAGTGAACAGACAGCGCAGTCACAGGCTTAACAAGGTCTGAATGAACAGACAGCGCACCCACAGACTGAACAAGGTCTGAGTGAACAGACAGGATATCCACAGGCTGAACAAGGTCTGAGTGAGCACACAGGGCACGCACAGGCTGAACACGGCCTGAGTGAACAGACAGCGCACCCACAGACTGAACAAGGTCTGAGTGAACAGACAGGATACCCACAGGCTGAACATGGTCTGAGTGAACACAGAGAGCACCTACAAGCTGAACAAGGTCTGAGTGAACAGACAGTGCGCCCACAGGCTGAACAAGGTCTGAGTGAACAGACAGGACACCCACAGGCTGAACAAGGTCTGAGTGAACATAAAGGGCACCCACAGGCTGACCAAGGTCTAAGTGAACTTACAGCGCACCCACAGGCTCAGTGAGTAAACCATAACATTCCAGCCCACTTCTTTATAAACTCCATCTTTCCATTTAGAGCCCATGAAACATACAAATTAAATCAATCTGGGTGACAAACAGCATGTTAAAGTCCTTGTACATAATTCTGCCCACACTGCATAAAGCGGCCTCTGCCTCCCCCCTGAGGCTGCAGTGTGCAGGATCCCTCCTGCCCGGCAGCCTCTGCCTCCCCCCAGAGGCTGCAGTGTGCGGGATCCCTCCTGCCCGTCAGCTCCTGCCTCTCCCCTGAGGCTGCACTGTGCGGGATCCCTCCTGCCCCACAGCCTCTGCCTCCCCCCTGAGACTGCAGTGTGCGGGATCCCTCCTGCCCGGCAGCCTCTGCCTCCCCCCTGAGGCTGCAGTATAAGGGATCCCTCCTGCCCGGCAGCCTCTGCCTCCCCCCTGAGGCTGCAGTGTGCAGGATCCCTCCTGCCCAGCAGCTCCTGCCTCCCCCCTGAGGCTGCAGTGTGCGGGATCCCTCCTGCCCGGCAGCCTCTGCCTCCCCCCTGAGGCTGCAGTGTGCGGGATCCCTCCTGCCCGGCAGCCTCTGCCTCCCGCCTGAGGCTGCAGTGTGCGGGATCCCTCCTGCCCAGCAGCTCATGCCTCCCCCCTGAGGCTGCAGTGTGCGGGATCCCTCCTGCCCGGCAGCTCCTGCCTCCCCCCAGAGGCTGCACTGTGCGGGATCCCTCCTGCCCGGCAGCCTCTGCCTCCCCCCTGAGACTGCAGTGTGCAGGATCCCTCCTGCCCGGCAGCCTCTGCCTCCCCCCTGAGGCTGCAGTATAAGGGATCCCTCCTGCCCGGCAGCCTCTGCCTCCCCTCTGAGGCTGCAGTGTGCGGGATCCCTCCTGCCCGGCAGCTCCTGCCTCCTCCCTGAGGCTGCAGTGTGTGAGATTCCTCCTGCCCGGCAGCTCCTGCTTCCCCCCTGAGGCTGCAGTGTGCGGGATCCCTCCTGCCCAGCAGCTCCTGCCTCCCCCCTTGTTGTATTCCTCTTAGGGTGTCCATATCGGGCTTTCCAGCATCATGTCCTTATATAGGCACAATTTGCCCTGCCCTTATATAGGCATAAATTCCCAGGCCTTATTTAGGCATTAAACCGTGCACTCCAAATACAGGCATGGTCTCCGACATCCGTCCACCCTAACGTCACAACGAGTTCATGAAGAACAGACCCTTAGGCTACGGGAGTTTCCCTAGCCCAGGACTATTGATTTCTTCAAGGACTCATATATTATGCATGAACCATTATTCCTTAGGGGTTCATTTATGACGTCTTCCGCTGTCCGATTCACGTCAATGCTAACATTATGAGGTACCTCTCAGGTATAAATATACCTGCCCTAGCCCTTGTAAACTAGAGGAGACCTCGACTTCAGAGGAGCCCGTTTCCCGGCCTGACGCACTGAGAAGACGCTGCCATCCCTGCACGCAGAGAGTCCAGCTTCCAGTGATCTGACTTCCCTTGCGGGGTGTTGGAGTTCGAGTCTGGCAAAGAGATTCCTACCTCTCTCATTCTTCAGGTATGGAGCTGACAAGAACCTAGAGGGACTCTTGGCATACTAGGCATACTAGGCTTAACATACTCTTAGTATACCATAGTAAGGAATACTTCACCTACTTCACACCTCTCCCTACACCCAGGTTAGGTTAGGAACATTGGGGTAGAACTAGATTAGAAACGCATCGTATGAGTACTCGCATTTTTAGTCTGTGTTATTTATGTAAAGGCATATGTACTAAAAGATAATGCTATCACAGTATTCTTTATTTCTACTGCTCACACTGTACATTATTTATCTCGCATACTGTCTTGTGATCGTAACAGCACATTTTACTTACACCAGAAACAAGACTGTTCAATAAATACTTTTATTGAAACGCCCGTCTGTTCTTTCTGTGTAACTCGGAGAAAACTAAGTATGCACGATTGAGCTGAGTGAAATAGTTATCTATTGTTTCCACGACTCTGGGACACGTTCTGATTCTAAAGGGAAACAAAGTGGTCATGTTTTGCGGCTGCCAGAAACTACTCCCTTCTTGTTGTCAAGGAGTTTCTAGTGGCCTCTGAGCTAGCTGGCACAAGTAATTAAGTTTAATATACTTGATAGGGACATACTGACCTTAGTCCTATGTCAAACCTATAGGATATATTATTCCAATGCGCAGAGCCTATTAGGGAAATAGGAGCTACACTACATGGCGCCCAACGTTTTGGTAAGGCGGTAATTCAACGTTAGATACTGAGTAACTCAGCCGTGCTTTTTCTCTCAGAGACCCCTACCCATATACTCCAAAAGACGTCTGGAGTGGGCAGGGTTAAGTATCCACCACGGCTACATATGGTAGTACCCTATATATTAGCTGTTTGGTTTGCTCAACGTTGAAGGATACAGTGTTCCAAAAATATTGTGCACCTTATCTTGGTTTCCTTGAAACTTGTTTTACATTTTTCAAACAACAAAATGCCTGACTCCGACAATAACACTGAAAACGGTGGAGCTGCGGCTGATCCAGCCCAAGCAGCAGCTTATAATATCACAGGTTTTATTGAAACCGAGGAGGGTGTTACAGACATCCCTCAAAACTTAAGAAGAGCCATCACTATAAAACTCATAAAACATGGCCTACCACCAAGAGGAGGTAGAGCAGTTTTCGTGATAGAGGCACATGAATCCTTTCAGACAGAGGTATTCTATTCATGGGTAATATTTCCTAAATCCAATCCAGTATCACACATGTTTCACTTCTACAAAGAAGATGATCCACCAGAGGAATACATTCCTTTCGAGGATATTGAAATTCCATTAATCAATCAATCAATCAATCAATCAGGGGTTTGTTAAAGCGCGACTACTCACCCGTAAGGGTCTCAAGGCGCTAGGGGTGGGGGGGGGGTGCAGGTTCCATCCATCAAGGAGGGGTCTGTCGAAGAGCCAGGTTTTGAGGTTTCTTGCGAAGATGGGGAGCGATGTTGTCTGTCTGAGGTGGAGCGGAAGGGCGTTCCATGCTTTGGCCGTGAGGAAGGAGAAGGAGCGGCCTCCCGATCTGGTCTTTCTGGTGCGGGGGACCACGGCGTAGGAGAGCTGGGCTGATCGTAGGGTCCTTTGGGGTGCGTGGAATTTGAGTCGGCTGTTCAGGTATGCTGGTCCGGTGCCGTGGAGGGCCTTGTGTGCGTGGGTGAGCATCTTGAAGGTGATTCTCGCCTCGACAGGGAGCCAGTGGAGTGTGCGCAGGTGCTGGGAGATGTGGCAGTGTTTTGGCAGGTTGAGGACCAGTCTTGCGGCGGCATTCTGGATGTTCTGTAGCTTGCGGGTGAGGTTTTTATTTATTCCGGCGTAGAGTGCGTTGCCGTAGTCGAGTCTGCTGGTGACCAGGGCGTGAGTGACGGTCTTTCGGTGTTCGAGGGGGATCCATTTGAAGGTCTTACGAAGGAGGCGGAGGGTGTGGAAGCAGGAAGACGAGACAGAGTTGATCTGGCGGTCCAGTTTGAGCTCGGAGTCCAGGATGATTCCCAGGTTGCGTGCGTGGTCCGTGGGGGTTGGCGAGTTTCCGAGGGCGGGGGGCCACCAGGTGTCGCTCCAGGCATCGGGGTTTGGGCCCATGATGAGTACTTCTGTTTTGTTGGTGTTTAGTTGTAGGCAGCTGTTTTTCATCCATTTGGCGATGGCTTCCATGCCTTCTGAAAAGTTGCGTCTGGCGGTGTTGGGCTCGTTGGATAGGGAGAGGATGAGCTGGGTGTCGTCTGCGTATGACACGATGTTGAGTCCGTAGGTTCTGTCGATGGGGGCGAGTGGAGCCATGTAGACGTTGAAGAGCGTCGGGCTGAGGGAGGAGCCCTGGGGGACTCCGCAGGTGGTAGGTGTGGGGTCCGAGAGGAAAGGGGGGAGTCTGACCCGCTGCGTCCTGCCGGAGAGGAAGGAGCGGATCCAGTCGAGGGCCTTGTCCTGGATTCCTGCATCGTAGAGTCTGCGTATTAGGGTGCGGTTGGAGACTGTGTCGAACGCCGCTGATAGGTCGAGGAGGATGAGGGCTACTGTTTCTCCTTTGTCCAGTAGGGTGCGGATGTCGTCTGTTGCGGCGAGGAGGGCGGTTTCCGTACTGTGGTTTTTTCTGAAGCCGGATTGGGAGGAGTCGAGGATGTTGTGTTCTTCAATGAATGTGGCGAGCTGGCTGTTGATGGCTTTCTCGATGACTTTCGCTGGGAACGGGAGCAGGGAGATGGGTCTGTAGTTTTTGAGGTCGGTGGGGTCCGCTGAGGGTTTCTTTAGGAGGGGGTTGACCTCGGCGTGTTTCCAGTCATCGGGGAACGAGGCGGTCGCCAGGGAGCGGTTGATGGTGTGGCGGAGCATGGGTGCGATGGTGTCGGTGGCTCTGTTGAAGATGCGGTGGGGGCAGGGGTCCGTGGGGGCCCCTGAGTGGATTGACTTCATTGTCTTCAGTGTGTCTTCGGTGGTGAGGGCTGTCCAGTCGTCAATCGCTGGTTTCCGGGTGTCGGGGTGGTTGGTGAGGGTTCAGTGTGTTGGTTGTCTTCGTCGAAGCTGTCGTAGATGCTCTTGATTTTGTGGTGGAAAAAGGTGCCGAGTTTGTCGCAGAGGTCTTGTGAGGGAGGGATGTCGGTAGACTCGCTAGTGGGTTGGGCGAACTCCTTGATGATGCTGAAGAGTTCCTTGCTGTTGTGCGCGTGGGTGGAGATTCTGTCTTCAATCGCTTTTTTCCTCGTTTCTCTGATGAGTTGATGGTGGGCGTTGGTGGCGGCTCTGAAGTTGTTGTGGGCTTCTGTGGATTTGGTGTTCCTCCAGCCCTTTTCGAGGCGGCGGCATGTGCTTCTGGACTCTTGAAGTTCGGTGGTAAACCATCTGGCTTTCTTGGCGCGGGTATTGTTGTTTTTCTTGAGGGGGCTATGGTGTTGGTGCTGTCCGAGATCCATCTATGCAGGGTTCGGGCTGCGGTGTTGGGGTCGTGCGTTTTCCGCGATGGTTGGGGTGGAGTTGTTGAGTGAGGAGGTGAGCTGGTCGTCGGTGATTTTGGTCCAGTTTCTTCGTGGAAGCAGGTGCTGGTGTCTGTGGATGGTGGGTGTTCTGAAGGTGAAGTGGAGTTCGGTGGTGTGGCTGAAGGTGATGGAGTTTCCTGTAGTGAAGAGGGGGTCGAGGGTGTGTCCTGCTGAGTGCGTGGGCTCGGTCACGATCTGGTGCAGTCCAATGTTGTGGAGGTTGTCCAGGAGGGATGTGGTGTTGGGGTCCAGTTGGTTGTCGAGGTGGAAGTTGAGGTCTCCCAGCAGGGTGTAGTTGGTGGATGCGATGGCCTGTGGGGAGATAATGTCCGTGATGGAGTTGGCGAAGGGTCCGCGGGGTCCAGGGGGTCGGTAGATGAGGGTTCCTCGGAGGGTGGCGGTGGGGCTGGCCAGTATCTTGAAGTGAAGGTGTTCCATCAGTTCTGTGGGCTCGTCAGGGAGTGTGCTCAGGCGGAGGCTGGATTTGTGGACGATGGCGATTCCTCCTCCTGGGCGGGTGGGGCGGTCCTTCCTGGAGATCTTGTATCCTTGGGGGATGGCGATGGCGATGTCCGGTCCCGAGGTGGTGTTGGTCCAGGTTTCGGTGAAGAACGCTACGTCCGGGGTGGTGCTGTCGAGGAGGTCCCAGATTTCTGTGGCGTGTTTGTGGAGGGATCGGACGTTGAGGAGGATGCATTGCAGGGTCTTCGGTTCGGTTGTGTTCTTGTGGGCGGGTTGTGCTGGATCCGTGTTCTTGGCGGTGCTGCAGGTGTGCCGGCAGCGGTGACAGCTGAAGGGTCCGTGGGAGTCGGCTGGTGATGCTAGCTTGCAGTTGTTGTTGCGGCCTGGGTTGAGTGCGTGGAGTGCTGCTGGGTCGTAGCGTTGGCGGGGCGGAGGTCCAGGGTTCCTGGCGCTGGTCGCGGTCGGGTCGCGGACAGGCGCAGACGGGCTTGCCTTTGACGCGCCTTCGGCGCGCCAGCGTCGCGGCCGCGCAGTGGCCGCCATTAAGTAGGGGTCGGGAGGGCTGGACAGCTGGGAGGCGGGAGCGGGAGGGGAGCTGGATTGGGCCGGTCGCGCTGGGGGAGGGGCCACGGGGGCAGCAGCGGCAGGGAAAGGTAAAGGGAGGAAATAAGGGATAAAGAAAAAAGGGAAAATAGGCAGAAATAAGGCACAAAAGAGCAGAGATGCAGAAAGGTGAAAGATAAAAGAGGGTAGAAAAACGAGTGAAAACTAGTGAAAGGGCAGAGCGAGAGGAAGGGAAAATGAGCAGAAATAAGGCACAAAAGAGCAGAGATGTAGAAAAGTGCAGACAGGTGAAAGATAAAAGAGGGTAGAAAAATGAGTGAAAACAAGTGAAAGGGCAGAGCGAGAGGAAGGGAAAATTAGCAGAAATAAGGCACAAAAGAGCAGAGATGCAGAAAAGTGCAGAAAGGTGAAAGATAAAAAAGGGTAGAAAAACGAGTGAAAGAGCAGAGTTAGAGGAAGGAGACAGAGGTCCACTGGACCACCAGGGATGAGGCGCAGGGAAACCTGCGGGTGGAGGAGGGCCTCGATCACCAACACTCGAGAGTGCAGGGGCAGGGGCAGGCCTCACTTAATGGTGGAGCTGCGAGGGTGGGAGAGCAATTTCACTGACAATGAGTCAGTGGTCTTGCTCGCCTGTCCCCGCAATGGCCGCCATTAAGTAGGGGTCGGGAGGGCTGGACAGCTGGGAGGCGGGAGCGGGGAGGGGAGCTGGATTGGGCCGGTCGCGCTGGGGGAGGGGCCGCGGGGGCAGCAGCGGCGGGGAAAGGTAAAGGGAGGAAATAAGGGATAAAGAAAAAAGGGAAAATAGGCAGAAATAAGGCACAAAAGAGCAGAGATGCAGAAAGGTGCAGACAGGTGAAAGATAAAATAGGGTAGAAAAACGAGTGAAAACTAGTGAAAGGGCAGAGCGAGAGGAAGGGAAAATGAGCAGAAATAAGGCACAAAAGAGCAGAGATGCAGAAAAGTGCAGACAGGTGAAAGATAAAATAGGGTAGAAAAACGAGTGAAAACTAGTGAAAGGGCAGAGCGAGAGGAAGGGAAAATGAGCAGAAATAAGGCACAAAAGAGCAGAGATGCAGAAAAGTGCAGACAGGTGAAAGATAAAAGAGGGTAGAAAAACGAGTGAAAACAAGTGAAAGGGCAGAGCGAGAGGAAGGGAAAATGAGCAGAAATAAGGCACAAAAGAGCAGAGATGCAGAAAAGTGCAGAAAGGTGAAAGATAAAAAAGGGTAGAAAAACGAGTGAAAACTAGTACCAGGAGCATCAGCTCTGGTTTAAAGGCGCCCTACAACATCATAAAAACATTACCAGGCTCGGTCCACTAGGTAGACCAGGAGCAACATGGCCGATTCTAGCCGGCTACACACCTCATCCTGACATTGAAGAAATGTCAAACGAGGAACTACTTACTCAAATCACAGAGTTAATAAAAATTTACAGTCAATTGGTCCAATATGTCATGCGGACTTTTACAGTCCAACCACCATTGGTAAAATGCCCACAAAACGTGAGCAAATTCCTTTCTGGATAGCTCAAAAAATTACTCAAATAGAAGCAGTATTTCCAAATACTAGCCCGTATGAGAAACACAGAATCCTAACAATCAGTTTACCAATGGGGATCACACCACAACTGGAAGACTGTACCACTTGGGGCTCAGTCTTTGCTGCCATCTATACTAAAACACATGGCATTCCGTCAATTGCGGTAATACCTGATGTCCTCAAACAAATTCAAAACGAATACGGGGCAGAGCCTGCTCTAAATTTAGGTATGAAGTTACTGAAAAATTTCGACCAGCTCTCAACAATAATATTATCTAATATTAAAGGGGAGGCAGCAGCAGTGGTGATCCGCCAAAAATTAAGGGAATTTGATGTTACAGAACATCAAACTGAGCTACCCAGAATAATTGAACAATCTTATGCAGAATTAGGCAGAGATAGTTTGGGTGGAAGACCAGTGAAGCCGAAGCTATCTGAAAGTCCTGAGAAGGACTGTATTAAACAAACTCCTACATCTTCTAAAATGAAGTGGGAGACTAATAAACAAAATTCAAATGAGAAACGTTCTCAATCCCAAGGTAGGTCTCCTCAAAAGGAGCCCTCTGAAAGGAGGTATAACCTCAGGAATAGGGATACTTTGAGAAAGCCTGACAGGTATCAAGATACTGATACACGTTCCTCTCGTCCCTTTCAGATCTCATCACAGACTTCGGAAAGAAGAGGACGATCGGAACATAGAGAAGAACGCGTGAAATCGAAAGACGACAAACACGCTCCAAAAACTAAAGCAAAACCTCAATTCTCCAAAAATAAAGTAGCAGGTCTAAAGATTAGACATGCCGAGAATACTGAGAACACAACTCAAGAACGGAGAATGGGCTCAGACCATGCCGGACAGTGCAGCAGAAGTCACAATAGCTCGCTAGAACCTGAAGGAACTTCTGGAGATAGTGGACTTGAATGAGTACATCACAGTTGAGACTGTAGACACATGGGTTAGTACTCCACAAAAGTTATATGAAATAACTCTCCGGATGGAGGGAGACAAACCTAGACAGGTGAAAGCACTTTTTTGGGAAAGACTATCAAAGGGCTATGATATACTTCTCGCAGAAAAAGACTGGCCACCACAATTTGTCAGGGAGTGCCCACATGGCGAGGACATTATTATGCCTGCCTTCTCCAACCATATTCCAATTCACCTAAAATATATATATGCCAGGAAATGGGCAGTAGCCCAGGCCCCAGCATTATATAAAAATCATGTAGGATGGGATGAGGACTCACCTCATCATAAAATACATCTGAAACATGAACCAACTGCACAACGGCAGTACCCAATAAAGCAAGAAGCTAAAAACAGGTCAGGGAGATCTTAGATCAACTTGAATATCAAGGGGTGATTGAAACATGCACCTCCTCAATGAACAATCCTTTATTTCCTGTCTCCAAACCAGACAATACATATCGTCTAGTTTTGGACTACAGACACCTAAACACTTGTTTTAAAACTTTTGCAGTGCAAAATGCACATAGCACAGCATTAATGAATAACATTGTGCATAAAAAATATAAAACAACATTAGACATCTCAAATGGTTTCTTTTGTCAAAACATAGCACCTGAAAGCAGGTACTTAACAGCATTCTCTATAATGGGGACCCAGCGTCACTTTTGTCGACTCCCACAAGGGTTCAAGAATAGCCCAGGTTTATTCTCAGCGAGGGTAACGGAGTTACTACAAATTTATGACAATGAGGCATTGTCCTATGTCGATGACATTTATCTGACAGACGATGACCTGGACAAACACTTGAACAGGGTAAGCACCATTATACTGGGCTTCGCCTCTGAGGGCTACAAATTCAACTTTAAAAAGTCCAGAATTGCCCATCTCAATGTCCTATTTTTGGGATATGAGCTTTCAAGTGAAGGCAAGAGCTTGGCAGCTAACTTTTAGAAAAGTGTGCGCTGCTCCAACCTCCAAAAACGAAAAAAACTTACAATCCATCCTGGGTTTCCTAAATTTTGGAAGAACATACATTCTAAATTACGCAGAAAGGGTTAAACCTCTCTACGCATTAATCAAACCTGATTTTTCGATCAGAAACTGGACACAAGAGCACACAGAAATCTTACGTTCACTACAAGCTAACATGTTAGCAACAAATCACTTACAAACACGCGCAAGTCAACGCAATTTGGTGATCCGAATAATTTCGGGTAAATGTGGATTCACATACTTAACCTTCAATGAGGGTGAGAAAATACCAATCGCATACAAATCTCATTTGTACACACAAGCGGAAATTCGCTTCAGTTCAACTGAAAAAATTCAAACAGCAGTTCAAACCGCTGTAGCAAAAGAAAGAGCCTTAGCCCAAGGGAAACGCATTATTGTTGTAACCCCAGTACCGGCTTTAGAAGCGGTAACAAAAGCAAGCATTCCAAATGCTAAAGCATTATATCCAAGATGGATACAATGGGTTAATTCTCTTGCTGCAACAGATGTTGAATATGTTTTGATCCAGATTTAAAAACACAAGCATTCCTGCAATATGAACATGAATGTCCTCTGCCTACTGAAATTCTGCCTCTCGATCAGTACGAATTCATAATTTACACTGACGGATCGGCTCAACCAGCAACAGGGAGTAAGCAAGCTAGATGAGTATGAGTAAGGTCTTTGCCCAGTGTGAGTTCTCTCATGGTGAGTGAGAGTTATTTTACAACTAAAGCTCCTCTGGCATTCAGAACACTGATATGGTTTGTGCCCAGTGTGGGTTTTCTCATGTTGAATTAAAGTGAATTTCAAACTGAATCTTTTCAAGCACTCAGAGCACTGATAAGGTTTGTCTCCTGTGTGGATTATCTTGTGTCGAGTGAGACTGCCCCCAGAACTGAAGCTTTTTTGGCACTGAGAGCACTGATAAGGTTTATGCCCAGTGTGGATTCTCTTGTGTCGAGTGAGACTGCCCTTATGACTGAAGTTTTTTTGACACTCGCAGCACTGATATGGTTTTTGTCCAGTGTGGGTTCTCGCATGGATAATGAGACTAAATTTCCGATTGAACGTTTTTGGGCACTCAGAGCACTGAAAAGGTTTGTGCCCAGTGTGGATTCTCACATGCTGAATGAGATAGCTTTTGTGACTAAAGCCTTTCTGGCATTCAGGGCACTGATAAGGTTTTTGTCCAGTGTGAGTGCTCTCGTGTTTAGTGGGGTGGTATTGATAGCTAAAGCTGTTCTCACATTCATTGCTCTTATTTGAGTTGTGTATATCTCCATGTTGGGTTTGTTCCTGGATACATGCCATCCTAAGACTGAATCTGATTACAGAGTCTGTATTACTTTAAGTTACACTCGGCCTTAACTTATAAATACATTGCACATACTTTAACTTATGATAGCTTTTATCTGTAAATATTTTTTCCTACATTTAAAAGAAGCCAATCTAACTTTTCCTATAAACTTTTACTGAGGAACCCCCTGTTTTTATTAAGATGCCCCTCATGGAATAATTTTCTCCAAATTTTGCCAGGGTGAGTTATCTCAAGTTGAATTAGACTCATTTTGTGACTCCAGTTTATCACATTTGATTTAGGAGTTTTAAAAGCACTGATAAGGTCTTTGGGGTTTACTGCTTACATGTTAGATACATTTGTTCATACAAGTAATGATCGGCGATTAGGACATGCCATGTTGATTTTATGAATTATCAATAGCGAAACACTGGGCCCTTTTAAGCTTCCTATCACAGTACAAGCTTTTTTTGCTCTGTGGCTAAAGCCACAGTAGGTACATGATCGACTATAGCTGTCCGGGACTCTTTGTCTCTTGGGTTGATCCGAGTTGTTTCAGGGTTGGTGGAGAAAATCTTTCTATATTAAAAATGATAATCCAGCGATTTTGCTGTAGTGACAACAGGAAAGCGTTTTCACAATTACTTTCTTTTAAACAATGTTTTCTCTCCTCTTGAATCACAAGAGACATAGACGAAAGATTGTTCTTTTAAATTGAGGCGATGGTCGTCCTGACCATTCTGTCACATCATGTGTACAGACCCTGTTTTGTTGGGGAGGCGCTTGGGTCTCCAAGGCATCCCTCATAAACCCTCGGATAGAACTAACAACACAGATTAGTTTGCTCTCAAGTGCACTGCGTGGGTATCAATAGTCGCCAATGTTCTCGTTCTTACACACCTTGAAATGGTAAATTTGCTAATTGCTTCTGGTCATTTTACTTGAGGGACTTGACAACTTATAATGAACATACAAAATATGAGAAATTACTTTGAAGTTCAGCAGTTTCTTCTGCTCCACGTTCCTCACCATTCCTGGTGCAAAGAATCTGGGTTTTTTTAGAGCTCTAGAGTGTAGAATGTTTTACTTTCTTGAAAATAATCCTTTTCATCGTGTTTCACTAAAGTACATTTCTTTTTCAGTTGTTCTTTCAGTGACCTGTAGAAATAGAGTTAGAGATTGTAAATGGGCACAAAGAAACAATATTTATGACAGTTTTCTTTACAAAAAGAAAGCATTTAAAGAAATGAGGGAGGAAATCAGTTTGAGTTGCATTTCTGACAGGGGTGAAGCAGCTCTGGGACACTGTGTAGATCGGGAGCTTGGAACCACTGTAACTCAAGGTTGTGAGGGAAAAATGAGTGAATACTGAAGAAAGAAACACAAGTTACACATACATCGTGACAGATTCTCAGAAGCATCCAACACCTACAATTAACTCTTTCTGTGACAGCGGCTGGCATCACAGTAAGGTATTTTAACGGCTTTAATGAATTATCCGACATTGTTTACTCCCCTGACCATTTAGAGGATTCATCTATTTCTTATGTCACCGATCCATGAAGGGTCATTTTAGCGAATAAAGGAATCAGCCTTGTTGTAATTACTGCTTTAAATGCCGCCGTAGACATAGGCTGTGTCCAGTTAGCTCAGTGGAATTGACCATTTCCAAAATTATGGGGAAGATAAGGACTTACCTAGTGGCCCAGAACTCATCATGCGCCTCAGACAGGTCCCGGACACTAGAATACCAGAATAAGAAAGAAAAAAGCATCACAGCGGTAACGGAAACCAAAATGGGATAAGAATAGATAAAAACTACAGAAACAGAGGAATTAAAAAAAAAAGATATCTTCCACTCTTCTGCAAAGAGACCCAGTCTGGCCCTGGAAGTGGCAAACAGGACAGGAAAGGGCAGGATGGGAGGAAGCAAAGAGGTGGAAGTTAGATCCTGAGAGGAGGGACATGGAAGGAACAGATCGAGGGGAGGATAGTATCACGTGGCGTAGAGGAGGAGACAAATGCGCTGACAGTCAAGGGATTGCTGGGGAACATGAGAGGTAAGAGTGCTCATAATCACTTGTTACAAAGATTCCTAAATATCTAATGGGTCGCTGCGGTACAGACTGTAAACCAGCTGGACGCTGAGAAATCGTCAAAATAAACATATACGTATTTCTGTTGTGGCTTGATTTACTTGATACCCTCCTACACGTGTAAAACCCTGAATTTCATCCATCGCATTCTGTATATTGGAACCGTCTGCCTTTAAATATAAAATTATATCATCCGCAAATAATTTATTTTTTGCTATCCCACTTATGGGGTGTACAACCAAAGGATTAGAACGGATTTTAACTGCAAGAGGTTCAATAAAAACAAAAGTGGGGATAGCGGGTGCTTGATCTTAACCACTCCCAGCTCTTCCATATTTATAGTGATTTTAGCTTCTGCCTCATCGTATAACTCCTTCAGCACCGTGATAAACTGAGAAGGAAAACCAAATTTCTATAAGATAAAAAACAAAGCTCGCCAGTCAACAAGGTCAAATGCCTTTTCCGCATCCATCATAAGTATTGCGGCCTTGTCCTTGTTGACTGACAAGTAATCAAAGGCTTGGGTTAAAAATAAGTATTGACAGCTAAAGACCTTTTTGGCAAAAACCCATTTTAGTCAACATGGACCACCTGTTGGTTACACAAGCAGTCCTAGACGCCCACATTTTCATAAATAATTTATAATCCGTGTTTAACAAGATGATTGGAGTGGGGAACTGGTATGGATTGCTATGCCAGAGAGTCAACGAGAAATTATTAAATGGATTGCTTCAGAGAGTTTTTGAATAAACAGGCTGCAGATTTAATATAAAAGAATGGCTGTTACTTAGTGAAATAGGATAGAGAGCATTAAGAGCAGTGAATTCCAAAAGGATGGCCTTTTTCTCAAGGTGGATGGCGTATTTTACACCACATAGATTGCACAGAATGTTTCCATCACTCCCCGATCAATGCTTTAGGTGTAAGATGAACGGTGCGCGTGGATGGGCTCATACATTGTATGCGTGTACTGGTTCACAGCAATTTTGGAATGACATTTTGAGGTTATCAGTCGCTGCATGTCTACTACGATTGCCCCACCACTTATGTTAGTATTATTTGGTTCCTCATATGAGGTGTATCCGCTGAGGAAATATCAACAATACTTCATTTCAGTATCAGCAGCGGTGGCCAGGTCATTTGTTTTTTCAGAGTTGGAAAACAACAACAACGCTACCAACAATAGGGCAATGTCTTAGTAAGATGTCTAGGACTCATGTCTTTAAGGAAACCTATGCCAAACGATTGGGGCTCTTCATAGGTTCAAGGCGACCTGGGCACGATTTTCTTCATCGTCGATGAATATTGAATGATCTGTATGTGATCTAAGTTTATGATTATTGATGTGGTTGGCATCCTATACTTCAGCTTAATGACTCCTACGCACTTTAATAGTATTAATGCTGCTACGTAGAAACTAAGACCACAGTTAATGTGGGCTGCCTATATATGATGAGTACTGTATGTTCCTGTATAACTGCATTCATGTATTTTTATCGTTTTAATATTGCTACAGGTGTTTTTTGATCAACATTACAGGATATGTTTCTATAATTTCACTTTAACACTTTAAATGGTTTTGATGCGGCTATTTCGAACACTACGATTTGTATTCAATGTGGTGGGATATTTTGGAACAGTGTGATAGGCTTGATAAATGTACTTTGAGAATGGTGTACTTGACATGGATTTGATTCAGGAATGGTGTTTAAAATATACTTTCTGTATCAGCTGCTCAAATAAAGGTAAGAGTGCTCAAGGCCCAGTGCCTCCCCGACCCGAGAAGGGACTAGACCTGCGCTAGGACCACATCACATTCACATTCCTTGAGGAATGCGGCGGCATCAGGTGGGTGCCAGGTTTAGCGGGAACTCAAAAATCAAAGGGAGAGGTTTGTGGGAACATGAGGAGGCAGCACGCTGCTACAACACCCTGCCTGACGACACTCTTTGCCAGATAAACCTTAGTTTTTGTAAGAGGCAGAAAAAAGAAAACATCATCAAGAAACTGGAGATAATTAGCCTGACCCTGGAGAATACCAACATTTGTAGGGAAACACGCACAAAGCAGGTAGCATAAAAAAAAAAAGGAAGAGGACTACTTAAAAGCCACGTATTTGTTTTATTATATTTCTTTTTTTATTATCACAAGCTAGAGAATAGTCTGGTGAGAGTTATTCAAATTCTTGAAGCTGAAGAGAGATATAAAATAGAGAGAGAGAAAGAGAGAGAGAGACATACACAGAGAGAGACTAGAGAATAAATAGAGAAACAAAAAATAGAATTGTCAGGTAAGGTTTCTTATTACCCTCTGTTTCCTTTTCTCCTGAGGGAGGCAGCCGCACCGCCTGGCCCGTCCCAGAATACCTTGAAAGGAAGTAAAGAGACGCTTCAACCAAGAGCTTATTTGCATCAAACATGAATCACACTTCATCCCAACTTCCAAGCAACTGTCCAGAACTTACACAACAAAAGGAACTGTTGTTCTCTGCCAAACCATTGTAAAGCACCTTTGGTCTACAAATAAATAGAATTTTTTCTTAAACCGTTTTATTCTCCTGGTATCTACGATGAAACACACAACTTCCTCTAAATCCAAACCTTGTGCTGCAATGACCACACCAAGAACCATGATTCCTTGCTGAACAAGGTCTGAGTGAGCATACAACGCACCCACAGGCTGAACAAGGACTGAATGAACAGACAGCGCACCCACAGACTGAACAAGGTCTGAGTGAACAGACAGGGCACCCACAGGCTGAACAAGGTCTGAGTGAATAGACAGGACACCCACAGGCTGAACATGGTCTGAGTGAACAGACAGCACACCCACAGGCTGAACAAGGTCTGAATGAACAGACAGTGCACCCACAGACTGAACAAGGACTGAGTGAACAGACAGGATACCCACAGGCTGAACAAGGTCTGAGTGAGCACACAGGGCACCCACAGGCTGAACAAAGTCTAAGTGAACTTACAGCACACCCACAGGCTCAGGGAGTAAACCATAGCCTTCCAGCCCACACAGGGCACCCACGGGCTGAACAAGGTCTGAGTGAACAAACAGCGCACACAAAGGCTGAACAAGGTCCGAGTGAACATACAGAGCACCCACAGGCTGAACAAGGTCTGAGTGAACATACAGCGCAACCACAGGCAGAACAAAGTCTGAGTGAACAGACAGCGCAGTCACAGGCTTAACAAGGTCTGAATGAACAGACAGCGCACCCACAGACTGAACAAGGCCTGAGTGAACAGACAGGATATCCACAGGCTGAACAAGGTCTGAGTGAGCACACAGGGCACCCACAGGCTGAACACGGCCTGAGTGAACAGACAGCGCACCCACAGACTGAACAAGGTCTGAGTGAACAGACAGGATACCCACAGGCTGAACATGGTCTGAGTGAACACAGAGAGCACCTACAAGCTGAACAAGGTCTGAGTGAACAGACAGTGCGCCCACAGGCTGAACAAGGTCTGAGTGAACAGACAGGACACCCACAGGCTGAACAAGGTCTGAGTGAACATACAGGGCACCCACAGGCTGACCAAGGTCTAAATGAACTTACAGCGCACCCACAGGCTCAGTGAGTAAACCATAACATTCCAGCCCACTTCTTTATAAACTCCATCTTTCCATTTAGAGCCCATGAAACATACAAATTAAATCAATCTGGGTGACAAACAGCATGTTAAAGTCCTTGTACATAATTCTGCCCACACTCCATAAAGCGGCCTCTGCCTCCCCCCTGAGGCTGCAGTGTGCAGGATCCCTCCTGCCCGGCAGCCTCTGCCTCCCCCCAGAGGCTGCAGTGTGCGGGATCCCTCCTGCCCGTCAGCTCCTGCCTCTCCCCTGAGGCTGCACTGTGCGGGATCCCTCCTGCCCCACAGCCTCTGCCTCCCCCCTGAGACTGCAGTGTGTGGGATCCCTCCTGCCCGGCAGCCTCTGCCTCCCCCCTGAGGCTGCAGTATAAGGGATCCCTCCTGCCCGGCAGCCTCTGCCTCCCCTCTGAGGCTGCAGTGTGCGGGATCCCTCCTGCCCGGCAGCTCCTGCCTCCCCACTGAGGCTGCAGTGTGCAGGATCCCTCCTGCCCAGCAGCTCCTGCCTCCCCCCTGAGGCTGCAGTGTGTGGGATCCCTCCTGCCCGGCAGCTCCTGCCTCCCCCCAGAGGCTGCACTGTGCGGGATCCCTCCTGCCCGGCAGCTCCTGCTTCTCCCCTGAGGCTGCAGTGTGCGGGATCCCTCCTGCCCGGCAGCCTCTGCCTCCCCCCTGAGACTGCAGTGTGCAGGATCCCTCCTGCCCGGCAGCCTCTGCCTCCCCCCTGAGGCTGCAGTATAAGGGATCCCTCCTGCCCGGCAGCCTCTGCCTCCCCTCTGAGGCTGCAGTGTGCGGGATCCCTCCTGCCCGGCAGCTCCTGCCTCCTCCCTGAGGCTGCAGTGTGCGGGATTCCTCCTGCCCGGCAGCTCCTGCTTCCCCCCTGAGGCTGCAGTGTGCGGGATCCCTCCTGCCCAGCAGCTCCTGCCTCCCCCCTTGTTGTATTCCTCTTAGGGTGTCCATAACGGGCTTTCCACGTATCATGTCCTTATATAGGCACAATTCGCCCTGCCCTTATATAGGCATAAATTCCCAGGCCTTATTTAGGCATTAAACCGTGCACTCCAAATACAGGCATGGTCTCCGACATCCGTCCACCCTAACGTCACGAGTTCATGAAGAACAGACCCTTAGGCTGCGGGAGTTTCCCTAGCCCAGGACTATTGATTTCTTCAAGGACTCATATATTATGCATGAACCATTATTCCCTAGGGGTTCATTTATGACGTCTTCCGCTGTCCGATTCACGTCAATGCTAACATTATGAGGTACCTCTCAGGTATAAATATACCTTCCCTAGCCCTTGTAAACTAGAGGAGACCTCGACTTTAGAGGAGCCCGTTTCCCAGCCTGACGCACTGAGAAGGCGCTGTCATCCCTGCACGCAGAGAGTCCAGCTTCCAGTGATCTGACTTCCCTCGCGGGGTGTTGGAGTTCGAGTCTGGCAAAGAGATTCCTACCTCTCTCATTCTTCAGGTATGGAGCTGACAAGAACCTAGAGGGACTCTTGGCATACTAGGCATACTAGGCTTAACATACTCTTAGTATACCATAGTAAGTAATACTTCACCTACTTCACACCTCTCCCTACACCTAGGTTAGGTTAGGAACATTGGGGTAGAACTAGATTAGAAACGCATCGTATGAGTACTCGCATTTTTAGTCTGTGTTATTTATGTAAAGGCATATGTACTAAAAGATAATGCTATCACAGTATTCTTTATTTCTACTGCTCACACTGTACATTATTTATCTCGCATACTGTCTTGTGATCGTAACAGCACATTTTACTTACACCAGAAACAAGACTGTTCAATAAATCCTTTTATTGAAACGCCCGTCTGTGCTTTCTGTGTAACTCGGAGAAAACTAAGTATGCACGATTGAGCTGAGTGAAATAGTTATCTATTGTTTCCACGACTCTGGGACACGTTCTGATTCTAAAGGGAAACAAAGTGGTCATGTTTTGCGGCTGCCAGAAACTACTCCCTTCTTGTTGTCAAGGAGTTTCTAGTGGCCTCTGAGCTAGCTGGCACAAGTAATTAAGTTTAATATACTCGATAGGGACATACTGACCTTAGTCCTATGTCAAACCTATAGGATATATTATTCCAATGCGCAGAGCCTATTAGGGAAATAGGAGCTACACTACACTCTGAGGCTGCAGTGTGCGGGATCCCTCCTGCCCGGCAGCTCCTGCCTCCCCCCTGAGGCTGCAGTGTGCGGGATCCCTCCTGCCCGGCAGCCTCTGCCTCCCGCCTGAGGCTGCAGTGTGTGGGATCCCTCCTGCCCGGCAGCTCCTGCCTCTCCCCAGAGGCTGCACTGTGCGGGATCCCTCCTGCCCCGCAGCCTCTGCCTCCCCACTGAGACTGCAGTGTGCGGGATCCATCCTGCCCAGTAGCTCCTGCCTCCCTCCTGAGGCTGCAGTGTGCAGGATCCCTCCTGCCCGGCAGCTTCTGCCTCCCCCCTGAGGCTGCAGTGTGCGGGATCCCTCCTGCTCGGCAGCTCCTGCCTCCCCTGAGGCTGCAGTGTGCAGGATTCCTCCTGCCCGGCAGCTCCTGCTTCCCCCCTGAGGCTGCAGTGTGCGGGATCCCTCCTGCCGGGCAGCTCCCGCCTTCCCCCTGAGGCTGCAGTGTGCGGGATCCCTCCTGCCCGGCAGCTCCTGCCCTTCCCCCTGAGGCTGCAGTGTGCGGGAGCCCTCCTGCCCGGCAGCTCCCGCTTTCTCCCTGAGGCTGCAGTGTGCGGGATCCCTCCTGCCCGGCAGCTCCTGCCTCCCCCCTGAGGCTGCAGTGTTTGGGATCCCTCCTGCCCTGCAGCTCCTACCTCCCCCCTGAGTCTGCAGTGTGCGGGATCCCTCCTGCCCGGCAGCTCCTGCCTCCCCCTGAGGCTGCAGTGTGCAGGATCCCTCCTGCCCGGCAGCTCCTGCCTCCCCCCTGAGGCTGCAGTGTGCGGGATCCCTCCTGCCCGGCAGCTCCTGCCTTCCCCCTGAGGCTGCAGTGTGCGGGATCCCTCCTGCCTGGCGGCTCCTGCCTCCCCCCTGATGCTACAGTGTGCGGGATCCCTCCTGCCTCCCCCCTGAGGCTGCAGTGTGCGGAATCCCTCCTACCCGGCAGCTCCTGCCTCCCAGCGTCAAACAAGCAGGACTTTTATAGCTGAGATGTGTGCGCCCTGCCAGGCTGTTCCAGTTGTGCTGGCATCGGCGAGCTGCACTAGACGAGTGAGGGACATGGGACTCACAGGCGGGACAAACCTGAAGGTTCCTCGTGACAAAGTTATTCTTTTTAAGATTACTGTGAGTGTGTTACCAGTACTTCTGGAATGCAATCTTTTCATGGAAACCTGAAAAAAGGTTAACACTAGCTACAGTATGATTGTGGTTACTAAAAGTGTAACGTCTGATCGCACGGTAAGCATTTACACACTATCTTTTTGCACATTTTGCGGCAGCTGATCTTATACTCTGTACAGCCCATCCTATAATTTGTGTTGCGTATTTTATACCTCGTGTAATCCTTTCTTTATACTATTGGCTTACCTACTCAAAGTGCTGTCTCTCACAGGCAGGGACGTCATAGCACTGTAAATATACAAGTCACTATTCCCTAGTGCACCAACCAGGATTCAAATTAGCGATCCTCTAGTTCAGAGGTCTTCAATCTGTGGGGCGCGACCCCCAGGGGTGCCATGGAGGCATGTAAAGGGGGTCGCGCTCTTCATATGCTAAAAGAAAATGTCCCAGACGGTGATTCCCAGTAGTTAAAATGCTTTCCCTGGAGTGTTATTCAGGGAGTCTCCTGTGCTGTGAAATCAAAGCCAGGCAGACCGCTAAACACACCTTTCTGCCAGTGTGCTACTGGCCTGAAAGAAATGCAAATGTGCACAAAGAGTTAATCTGCACACTGGCAGAAAGGCGTGTTTAGCGGTCTGCCTGGCTTAGATTTCACAGCACAGGAGAGTGCTGTGCAGTTAATTGATGGAATCACTTGAAGCTTTTTGAGTGGTGGAGCTGTGAAGTGCTTGCTTTTAATTGTTATTGTAATTACATAGCGCTTACTATCCCTGAGTATGTGTTGAAGGGACAGTTGTGTAAACAGATTGCATTACATAAAGTCTGGATATTACTAAAATCTATGGGTCTCCTTTACAATAAAATGATGTAGGGCAGCTATGCAAGTATTTTTGCTGCGCTGCCCTACGCCAATTCAAAAGGGCAGGAATGGACTGTATTTATAAGATACGATGCACTCCTGTCCTTTCTGCCGGCGCACAATTTGGTGCCAAGCGCCAACGCAGGCACCCTTCCACCATGGTGCAAGGGTGTCTGCATTGTTGGCAGGATTGTTTTTGTACAAGAAGGCACGCCTTCCTGCGCAAAAACAACCCATGGAGGCCCTTTCCTCTTTCTATGTGCGCTGCACATAGAGGAAACAACTGAGGTGAAATAAAGATATTTCTCCTCGTTACACATCCCCTTGGGACAGCGTTCAGTTTTGACGCATCCTCAGGTTTACAGATCCTTGTTAATCTGGGAATGTGTCAAAACCCATGGGAAAACCCACCGCAACGCCCATGGAATGCCCCCCTGCCGCAGTGTAAGGCAACGCACCGACTAGCGCTGCGTTGCTTTACACCATATCTAGGAAGTCATGAAAAGCCACGCAAAGTGACTGCATGGCCTCATAGATATGGGTTTGCTCTCTGCGCAACCAGAGCGTCATACAAAATGATGCAGAGGCAGCGCAAGGGGCTTATAAATGATCTCCTATATTTTGGAAGCACCATTTTATTGTAAAAAGATTTGCACATTTTGTAGCGGTCTATCTTATACTGTGTGTAATGCAAGTATAAAATAAAGACTTACATATTCACAGTGCTTTCTGTCACAGGCTGTGACCTCATAGCACTAAAAATACACAAGTCACTATTTTCCACTGCACCAACCACAATTTAATTCTGTGGCTCTCTGGTTACACATAGACTTCTGCAGTGCATTAACTAATAGAGGTTTCATATTTTATTATAGTGCATTTCCCACTGAGTAACAACTTTTTAAAATGTATTCATTATTCATTGAAGCTGCCCCTTATTTTATATGTAGCTACCTGACGGTAAAAGACCTCAAAAATGTACGTATGTTTTATTTATGATGAATGATGTTCAGCTACCTCCAGTTACATGCAGCTGTAAATGCCAAGCTGTCAGCATCCCATGAAATATAGTATGGTTTTCCTCTAATGCCGTGCAATAAAGTTGCAGCCCATGCATTACAGCTATTATACCAAGGGCCACTGGGATTATGTGATTGTGCGGCCGCAGCGATTTTAGCATAATTATAGATTTGCTGCATTTGCCACATAATCCATCATTTGGCGCATAATCTGATTTTAACAAAAAAAAATTATTTACTCAAAAGGTTTAAAAGTTACTAAAAAGCAGCAACAGGTGTTGCCGCTCTGTAGAAGGCCCTTTGTAAAGCTGTGCCGGTCACCTTTCTGTTGCTTATTGCTATATTTGAGTGTTAAACTGGTACTAATGAGGTGAAACCACAGATTGACCGTCTCTCTAGAGAACTTTTATGGTTGTCAGTGATAAGGACTACCAGGTTCTAGAAATTTTTGTCGGGAAGGGGTCCTTACGCCTAAAACATTTTGATGGGTGGTCTCTGCATCAAAAAGTTTGAAGACCACTGCTCTAGTTTGACACAAAGAAATCAGAAATTATAACATTAACGAACTGAGCATTTCATACAGATAGTTTAACTTGTATTTCCTCTTCATTTCAAGAGTGTACATTATATTAAAATTCCACACACTTGGACCTGATTGACACAACCCTCATCCAGCTCAAAGTTCTGCTGCAGTATATTGTGATTTTACAAATGAAGGCTAAAATAAATAAGTGTAGATATCAGAGGTCAATTATTTTAGAGGAAGACAACAATATATAAGAGTTGGGCCCTGTTTTCTCTTCCTATCCCCCTCCTTGGCTAAGGCCCTGCGTACCCTTGCCGTGAGGGACGGACCTGCAAGTGACTCTGGTATCCTAATTTTATGTTGGCCTCAGCACACACAAAATCCTGCAAGTGCACTGCAAGTTTAGGCCCAAAATTGACCCTAAGGCCCAGAGCCTGGCTCTAGGGACCTAGATGGACACTAAAAGCACACAGTTTGCGGGGCAAAGACTATGGTCTGTGTTTCTGGCTACGTACAGTGAGTGGTGGTGGCAGCGTACCATGTTCTTAGAGGTCACCAGCTGAACAGGCCATTTTACCTGTCAGAGGGTGGCCGCAATGCCTACAGGGCATTGAGTAAAGTTCCATTCACTTGTCATGACCAGACCCTGCATTGACATCCCTGTTTGAATTTCGAGTCATGTGTATTTAAAATATAAGATAACAGATTCTATATTGTTTACACGTGTGCAGGTATGCTGTTACCAGTCACATCCATGTTGGATTGCCCCTGAGCTGACATGGCAGAAGATGGAGTGTATTGAGAGGAGCGTGGGTTGGGTTGGAGAAGAGGAGGGGGTGTAACTTGGAAACAAGGGTCGAGGGTTGGAGTCAGGACTGCCTTTCAGAAAGTCTATGTGACCTTTTTAGCAGAAGATTGCTGATTGGTCTTTAATGAGCTCTCCTGTTTGTTAATGGTGGAGGATGGGGAGGGTTGGCAGAGACAAACGCTAGTGAAAGAGAGGTTTCTGGGGCGAGCCGGATTCTTTGTTCTCCTTTGGGTGGCCTGTCCAGGAAGGCTGCAGAGATCCAGGCTCACAGTCTCACACTTATTGTGCTCATGATGTTAGTATTTCTACTTGGAGCCAGCATCGTCACTACCTGCTGTGAGCAGCAATCACCCTGCACAAAGTCCTTGTCTGAGCTGCAGAAGAAAATGGACGATGAACTCTAACCATGGAAACCAGTAAACCCAGACAGTGAATTAGCATTCAGGGCCTGAAAATACTACAGAAAAGTGGGTCTCAAACATATTGACTTTGTTGTAACTCAAGTTGCTTCACTGCCCGACTAGAAGAGCCGCTGTTTCAAGATAAGTATCGCTGAGAGTGACTCCCCCGTAGGTGAGGGCACATTGCCTGGTTTCTGCAAGTGTTCCAGGATAAAACTGTGGCTCCGGCAGTGACGCTGTGAGCTGCCTACCTGATGAGAGGGAAGAGGAGAGAGCCTTGTCTGGCAAACGTCTGCCTGCCCATTGAGGAGGACCAGCTGCAGAGCGCGTTGTGAGGAGCGGCTCAGAAGGAACAGAGGAAATATGGTAGAGTGCCGAGAAGACCTGTGAAGTGTCCAGGGTCCCCCTGACTGACCGCAGAGCATGTCGGCGTTGACGTTATGTCTGACTTGCCAGTGTCAACTGCTAAATAAAAACAACCTGATTCGGAGACAGCAGCAGAGAAAGATGCAAACAACCACTGCTTACTCTACCGTCGTTGAACTTCTGCGATAAAACTAGCAGCACAGACCCAAGAAGGAGATCCTTCCACCCCAGCTCCTGGAGCTTCCGCCGAGACTACTGGACCTTCCGCCGTGACTACTGGACCATCCGCTGTGACTACTGGACCTTCCGCCGTGACTACTGGACCTTCTGCCGCGACTACTGGACCTTCCGCCGTGACTACTGGACCTTCTGCCGTGACTACTGGACCTTCTGCCGTGACTACTGGACATTCTGCTGTGACTACTGAACCTTCCACCGTGACTATTGGACCTTCCGCTGTGACTACTGGACCTTCCACTGTGACTACTGGACCTTCCGCTGTGACTACTGGACCATCCGCTGTGACTACTGGACCTTCCGCCGTGACTACTGGACCTTCCACTGTGACTACTGAACCTTCCACTGTGACTACTGGACCTTCCACTGTGACTACTGGACCATCCGCCGTGACTACTGGACCTTTCACTGTGACTACTGGACCATCCGCTGTGACTACTGGACCTTCCGCCGTGACTACTGGACCATCCGCTGTGACTACTGGACCTTCTGCCGCGACTACTGGACCTTCCGCTGTGACTACTGGACCTTCTGCCGTGACTACTGGACCTTCTGCCGTAACTACTGGACCTTCCGCCACGACTACTGGACCTTCCGCCGTGACTACTGGACCTTCCGCCGTGACTACTGGACCTTCCGCCGTGACTACTGGACCTTCCGCCGTGACTGCTGGACCTTCCACTGTGACTACTGGACCTTCCACTGTGACTACTGGACCTTCCGCCGTGACTACTGGACCTTCCACTGTGACTACTGGACCTTCCGCCGTGACTACTGGACCTTCCACCGTGACTACTGGACCTTCCACTGTGACTACTGGACCTTCCACTGTGACTACTGGACCTTCCACTGTGACTACTGGACCTTCCACCGTGACTACTGGACCTTCCGCCGTGACTACTGGACCTTCCGCCGTGACTACTGGACCTTCCACCGTGACTGCTGGACCTTCCGCTGTGACTACTGGACCTTCCGCCGTGACTGCTGGACCTTCCGCTGTGACTACTGGACCTTCCACCGTGACTACTGGACCTTCCGCTGTGACTACTGGACCTTCCGCCGTGACTGCTGGACCTTCCGCTGTGACTACTGGACCTTCCGCCGACACTACTGGACCTTCTGCCGCGACTACTGGACCATCCGCCATGACTACTGGACCTTCCACCGTGACTACTGGACCATCCGCTGTGACTACTGGACCTTCCGCTGTGACTACTGGACCATCCGCTGTGACTACTGGACCTTCTGCCGCGACTACTGGACCTTCCGCTGTGACTACTGGACCTTCTGCTGTGACTACTGGACCTTCTGCCGTAACTACTGGACCTTCCGCCACGACTACTGGACCTTCCGCCGTGACTACTGGACCTTCCGCCGTGACTACTGGACCTTCCGCCGTGACTGCTGGACCTTCCGCCGTGACTGCTGGACCTTCCACTGTGACTACTGGACCTTCCACTGTGACTACTGGACCTTCCGCCGTGACTACTGGACCTTCCACCGTGACTACTGGACCTTCCACTGTGACTACTGGACCTTCCACTGTGACTACTGGACCTTCCGCCGTGACTACTGGACCTTCCACCGTGACTACTGGACCTTCCGCCGTGACTACTGGACCTTCCGCCGTGACTGCTGGACCTTCCGCTGTGACTACTGGACCTTCCGCCGACACTACTGGACCATCCGTTGTGACTACTGGACCTTACGCCGTGACTACTGGACCTTACGCCGTGACTGCTGGACCTTCCACTGTGACTACTGGACCTTCCGCCGTCACTACTGGACCTTCCACTGTGACTGCTGGACCTTCCGCCGACACTACTGGACCTTCCGCCGACACTACTGGACCATCCGCTGTGACTACTGGACCTTCCGCCGTGACTACTGGACCTTCCGCCGTGACTACTGGACCTTCCGCCGTGACTACTGGACCTTACGCCGTGACTGCTGGACCTTCCACTGTGACTACTGGACCTTCCGCCGTCACTACTGGACCTTCCACTGTGACTACTGGACCTTCCACCGTGACTACTGGACCTTCCGCTGTGACTACTGCACCATCCGCTGTGACTACTGGACCTTCCGCCGTGACTACTGGACCTTCCGCCGTGACTACTGGACCTTACGCCGTGACTGCTGGACCTTCCACTGTGACTACTGGACCTTCCGCCGTCACTACTGGACCTTCCGCTTTGACTACTGCACCTTCCGCTGTGACTACTGCACCTTCCGCCGTGACTACTGGAGCAGACCTCTGGAGGTGTCGTCATGGAGACGCTGCCGCACCAGCGAGCTGCCCATGGAGAGGAGAAGGCGCAGTTGTCTGAACAGGTACCTGTGTGCACGACAGCTCGCCGTGTGCCCCATTCACTGTCAAATCAGTGTTGGTTATTTCTAGTGCCCACCACATCTGGTAATTCCATGTGCCTGAGAGACTCGGACTGTGAACTTTTGGCTAACAGAGTGGGACAATTTATCAAACATTGCTATCCCTGCAAAGGAAACTGATAGTTATTAGCCACGTACTGACCTATGGATCACAGAATCCTCGGAAGCAAGCTCGCACCGGTGCTTTAACCATGATTACTTCCATGTTTTCATTCGGTAAAGACCACTGTAGAGCCTGTAGTGCATCCCTGTAGAGAGGCTTACTCTGAGTGAACCGTATTTAGTTCTGTTGTGAGTAAACAACGTATCATTTTCTAAAAAGACGCACACTGGGCTGCACATGACATTATTGTAGCTATTGTGTGACGGTAAAGATCTGAGTCTCTGCTCCCCGCACCACCTCCCTGAGACACCGTGGACAGCTCCACCCTGAGAGTCAAGTGCAGAAGGGGTGGCTCTTGGCACAGTTTGCAGAGCCACCGTAGGCCGAACCCCAGGACACCGGTGGCAAACGACCTCTCCCACCACTGTTGGGGTCCAGTAGCTCCCTTCTGCCCTGTGACCCCCCTGAGTTAGGTGTGACAGCCCTCTTACTCTTCATCCGGAAATCTAGGATTATTGTTTATTTCCTGCAGTTATTCATATCACCACCACCACCACGAGGTTCTAACTTCTATACATCGGACACATCCAGCCTCAGCTCTGGTGATGAACACATTTTATTATTGTAAGAAGCGTCTAATCAGCTTCCTAGAGGTGCCTTTTCTTTCAAGAAAAAGGCATCAGTTTTGCCTCTAGAATACTGTGAATCCTGCCCCTCATCCCATCACTCCTGCATCACATCCCACAGACAGCAAGAATGAGGTCTCTCTGCAGACTCCAGGCCTGTTACACATTACTCATCCTTACAAGGTTCAAAGCATCCTACCACATGACCCCATGTTATGTACCTGCCCTGATGGCACCACACGCTCCTCTACGGAAAGATAATTTGCACTCACGAGTTGTGCCCAGACCTCCAGCGCTCACTGCACTCAGATACTTAGACCTCCAGTTTGGAACATCCTCCCCAATCAGATAAGAGCTGCCCAGTGATTTACGAAACTTAGGTTAGACCTGAAAGGTCACTTGACTGAACTCTGAGGTTCTGTCGCCTGACCATCTCAACTCTCTAGCCACCTCCAGGCCTGGCCACAGTGACAAACTGTAAACCTGTCCATTTATAAAGATGGGTTTTCTTCTTGGTTTTAGTGTTTAAAAGGTGTCAGCCCAGTATTTGCCATCACCACAGGTAGAGAGCAGCCTCCTATTCTGGTTTTCCTGCACTTAGGGACTTTGCGGAGCAAAGCACAGTGGGATCTAACCGCTTGGGCTGGCTGATACCAGGACATATAAAAATGCTGGCCCTGATTATAGAGGGTCTATGCCAAAGTGCTCTAAATTGACATCTTTTCAAGACAGGGTGCCAGTTCAATTTCACCAATTTGTTCGCGATCAACATTGATTTCTTTAAACCCAGAACAAGCCCAGCTGCTGTGTTTGTAGCGGCTGCAACCGTAGACAATATTTAGATATACCTACATATAGAGAGGTGAAGGAATCCATTACCGATAGATCAGGGCTAGAGCCAGGTCTCTCCTAGACAAGTATTTTTCTGATAACTTTCAGGAGTCAGAAGCCTGTAGAGCAGGTGATTTTAATGTGTCTTTTTAAGGACACAAGAGAGTCCACCCAAACTCCCAGGTTGCTGACCAAATGGAATGGGGTTGACATAGCTCCTGACACCGGCCAGCACCCTTCAGCCCGCTAAAAACCAGCCCTGGGGGGCTCCTGTGGTGATCGTCTTCAGGGTTGATCTGGAGTTAGCTAATGCCACTGCTTGGGTCAGAACTTTCAAAAGGGATAAGAACCAAGCAAGCACTTTCCCCTAAGACCCACCATCTCCAATCTCTGTAGTAAGTTGAGTAGGAGATGGTGTCAAAGGCTGCAGACAGATATATTAAAATCAGATCCTCCCCCCCCCAATGTCTCTAATATTCTGCATGGCTTTATCCAGCACTGTCTCTGTAGAGAGACCCTTTCAGAACCATAATTAGACTTTGTGCAGAAGTTAGTCAGACTCAAGGCATTTGGTTAGCTGCTTCTTCACCGTGGCCTCAGTTAGTTTGGTGAGCATCAGGAACAGAGAGACTGGCCGATCAATAGAGTTAGAACAAGAGTTCCTACAACCAATCTTTCTCTGGGATTGCTGCAAGAATTTGGAACACCTTGCCCCCTGAAATCAGAATGAATCCCTCAACTGTATCCTTCAAGAAAGAAGTCAAAGCACTCCTTATGAACCAATTTCTTCCTAAGATACCCGTCCCGATTCCTCAATTTTCCTCATGACTACGGCATACCGACTACTTTGTTTTCGACTTCTCAGTCCTGACACCAGCCTCACTTTTCTCGACACAGCATGTTCCTGCAGTTTTCTTGACTATGACACTTCTGTTTTTATTGGTTCATCTCCTCTGCTCTCTGAACATTGTAAAGCATTCCCTTACTTTCCGGGTACTACGTTATCCTGTATTTTTCTCGAATGTGATGTTGTTATTATTGCTGTGCTCTCTGTATACTTGTAAAGCGCTCTGGTACCCGCAAGGGTCATGTTCGCTCTATAAAAAAACTATCAAAATAAAAATAAATAAATAAAGAGTTAGAGCAGGGAAACCAACTGTGTAGGCAACCCTCAAGCAAAAGAGGAACTGCACAGAGGGCAGCTTTCGAGGCCTCACTCACACAAAACATGAGAAGAAACACTGTAAGCCTCCCTCACAAAACACGTACATCAGGAGCTGTGCGCTCCACATTTGCACAAACTGTGAAAAGCATCGGCAACAGAAGTGCAAGCCTCAAACCTACAAAATAGGCAGACAACAGACAGCAGCGGAGCAACGCTGCCTCACAAAACATGTACAGACTGGGCAGCAGCTACCCAGAAGTCCAGGGAAGTTGTAGGTGTGCACCGCTACCAAGAAGCCCTTGGAAAACTTGAAAACTTTAACCAACCTTTGATTTACACACAACACGCCTTGCAAGGCAGGATTTTTAATCCTAGGCTCATAGTGGTAAAAAAACAACACTAAAAGTTCCAGAATGCAAAGTAATGTTGGCTATGATTGGTTTATGCTGAGGTGCAACAATGAAAAACAGGCATTGGCAAAGGCAATAGCTCTCGCACTTGGGACTTATTGGTTTGTCATTACTTTCTAGCGAAGGCCTAGTAGCTGAGACCTAAAAACACTGTACAGTGTGTCTGGTGGCTATTCCTGTAAGGAGCGATTGACAAATTGAACAGGAGTTCACCTTTAAGTTGCACATTGGTGCATTTGGGTGTTAAACTTGTGCTAATAAAGTGAAACCTTTCTCCAGACAGTGTTACCATGTGCAACAAGCATTTGGAATGCAATAGGTTTCACATTACTGAAAGTTTGAGCATTATTATTTGCAACGCCAATAGCTTGACATTTTAGTAATGCGAGACCAATTGCATTGCAAATGCTTGTTATAGTGTCATATTCGCTCACAGGACGAGGCAAGAAAATCTGAAAAACTGAGCCTTCTCTGCTGCGGCCATTTACTAAGGCCACCTAAAAATTGCTTTTACAAACTACGGGAATGACACCTACAGTGAAAAATAACTAAATGTATATTTTACAATTACAGCTGTAATTTTACTGGATGTCTTTGCATTTTGATCAACACCAGTTAATGACATTGGCACCAGAGCAGACACCGGTTCTTGTAGTGGGAGGGCATGTTTAGGGAGTTGCCAAAAATGAATGTTATTTGATGGCCAGATATAGAAGATGTTGGACATATCTTGTTTATGTGTCAACACTAATTATAAGAACCAAAGGCTCCAACCCCTGAAGATGTGCTTAGTACGGCTCGGCTAGTATTTTCTAAACGGAGAGACGGAAACCCAAAACCTGGCCAGATGAGAAAACCAAGACAGAGAAGCCGACCAGGGTGAGTGAGGGGGATATGCGGAGAAATAAATGCAGATTCACGGGCTGTGCAGGTATGGCGGAATGCAGCGCAGTGATGTCAGGCAGTCTACCCTGGTGCATTCCGTGGTATTACCAGCCCTTCATTCTTGAATGAAAATAATATGTTGGTTGTCCTGGTGTTGGAGAATTCTCCAAAAACCTTTTACAGCCATGTATTTGGCACAAGCAGCGGGTCATTTGGCAGTTTGTAATGACATGGGGGTCTGTGTTTTTATTTACTTTAAACACAATCTGGCACTCCAAGATATAGCCTATGGTGGCCACTGTACACTGATAAAAAAACAAGTAGCCCCCCTCAACTCTCCGCACAGCAAAAACAATCCCCCCATCGAATGCGGAAATGTGCTGAGCCCAAATAAGAGATGTCATTAGAGTTACAGAAGGTTTTAGGGGACGATGGCAACGGATTGAAAAGCGGCCAAAATACACTCCCTCTATCTATGTCCGCCATGTTCACCACCAGAAAAGAGGGCTCCGTGCATGCGCACGACGCACTTAACAGCGCTGGTGACGTATTCAGAAGTGCCAGTCTATTCGACACAATGCATTGGTCGGCCAGAACTGTGGTAAGAGAAATAGTCTAGACTGCTGATAGAGAAACGGTGTCCGCCATCATAAGTGAGGCTAAAGTTGCCCACGTTTTTACAAAGAAAGGTGCCATCGTATATCTGCCACTAAGGAGATTGAAAAGGGTGAGTCACGGAGTTTGCACGAGACAGACACATTGAAATATTCAGATGTGTTCAGGAGGTAAAAGCAATCACTTACAGAATTACATCTACAATAGTTACCGTACTCCCTGCTCTGCAGTCGTACATGCTGGAATCACCCGCCATGCTGCGTCATTGTGCAAGTGCAATCACATAAACACCACATGCACACAGGGACAAGAGAAACACAGAGAGCTTGGGAGGGTGTGGTGGGGGCAGGCAACAGTGTTACGGAGATGGGTGGAAGGAAGCAACATTAAAGACAAGCTTCCACAAACACGACCCGCAACACAAATAGAAAATAGTGCCAAAACCAAAAAGATACAAAGCAAAGCGCAAGGTTAGTGGTAATTGGCCGGTGTTCCCGAGATGAAGGAAAAAAAAGGGCGGGACAAAGCCGACAGATTACCCAGTAGCAAAGAAGCTTTTTTGACCGACAAAGAAGGGACCAATCAGAAGGCAATGGGCTGGCTGGAAGCCCACAGACTGATTACAGCAGGTCTCCGAGAGACAGCGCATGTGCTGCCTAGGCTCAACCTAAAAAGACAAAAATTGTGCTTCACAACAAGCTCTTCAGCAAGCATTATACTTCTTCAAAGTTTACAAAATATACTTAACAAATATTAGAAATGCTCCTAGGAGCCACTTCTCCCAATACACCATCACCAGGCACACCGAGATTCCACCACTCTGAACTTCTGGGTTCACGCCTCTATCTCGGACTCAGCAGTGTTCAAAGGATGAGTCTAGATCATCTCTTAACGATCATTAAAGGGTTTACCTTACTCACTACCCCATCCAACTAGGAATGGAATGACTACCTACCTACTACCCCATCCCCACCACATCCCGTAGGTATGCATCAGAGAATATATACTACAGTTTCATAACAACCTCATGAGAAAGCACTGCTAACAATTTCCATGACTTCTAGAGCAAACACCACCTCAGCGTTTGCTTTCACATACTGGATTATATTTTGATAGAAGGTGTAATAATGATGCGGAACCCAGCCACAGGGGCAGCGCTATTGGAAGAATAAAAAATAAAAATAAAAAACAGTGCCTGAGATAAACTCAAACATTCCACCCATCATTTCCTGTATTCCTTAATACGCCAGGTATGCCCAGACGTGGGTCCCGTTGTCGCTGCACCACTAGAATCAAGCCGCACCCTACAGTCAGGTCCCAGATAGGCTGAAACCGGTCTTGGATTGCTTGTATTATGGTTCAGAAAGGACCTGGGTTGGCCTTTCAGGCTGCACTGCTCCTATTGGAAGGAGTCTAATACTGATCTGCATATGTCTAGTTCCTGTCTGAGGTGGCATGGGGGGGGGGGGGGCACAAAATGATGGACCGGGTGCAGCCCCAAGTAATTACCAGTGGCTGATAATGATGTCCATGGCATTATAGGAAATGACATCACATTACAATGGACCCAGTGTGGCTACAGATGAAGATGACATCAGGAAAACTACATGAGAAGACATAGATAAAAGACTTTTGAGGACTGCCTCAATGACACTTCCCTTCACCAAGGTGCACGTGTAGTGAAGTGTTGGGAGCTCCAGTGGCTGCGGCGAGGCAGGAAAGGTATGATATGGCTTTTCACCCTCCATTACAGAGTCAGGCAAGGACCAGGCTGCACAGCTTGCTCCCCCTTCAGCGACATGGAAGAGATGGCAGTACAGCTGCATCTATATCTCTTCCGCTCCCTTGAAAGGCCTGGTATGGACCAGGATGCATAGCTTGTTCTTTCACTCTTGCAAGGCCTGGTATGGACCAGGATGCATTGCTTGTTCTTTCACTCTTGCATGGCCTAGTATGGACCAGGATGGATAGCTTGTTCTTTCACTCTTGCATGGCCTGGGGAGGACCAGGATGCATAGCTTGTTCTTTCACTCTTGCATTGCCTGGTATGGACCAGGATGCATAGCTTGTTCTTTCACTCTTGCATGGCCTGGTATGGACCAGGATGCATTGCTTGTTCTTTCACTCTTGAATGGCCTGGTATGGACCAGGATGCATAGCTTGTTCTTTCACTCTTGCATGGCCTGGTATGGACCAGGATGCATAGCTTGTTCTTTCACTCTTGCCTGGCCTGGTATGGACCAGGATGCATAGCTTGTTCTTTCACTCTCCATGGCCTGGTATGGACCAGGATGCATAGCTTGTTCTTTCACTCATGCATGGCCTGGTATGAACCAGGATGCAAAGCTTGTTCTTTCACGGCCTGGGGAGGACCAGGATGCATAGCTTGTTCTTTCACTCTTGCATGGCCTGGGGAGGGCCAGGATTCATTGCTTGTTCTTTCACTCTCGCATGGCCTGGTATGGACCAGGATGCATAGCTTTTTCTTTCACTCTTGCATGGCATGGTATGGACCAGGATGCATAGCTTGTTATTTCACTCTTGCATGGCCTGGTATGGACCAGGATGCATAGCTTGTTCTTTCACTCTTGCATGGCCTGGTATGGACCAGGATGCATAGCTTGTTCCTTCAATCTTGAATGGACTGTTATGGACAGGATGCATAGCTTGTTCTTTCACTCTTGCATGGCATGGTATGGACCAGGATGCATAGCTTGTTCTTTCACTCTCGCATGGCCAGGGGAGGACCAAGATGCATAGCTCGTTCTTTCACTCTTGCATGGCCTGATATGGACCAGGATGCATTGCTTGTTCTTTCACTCTTGCATGGCCTGGTAGGGACCAGGATGCATAGCTTGTTCTTTCACTCTTGCATGGCCTAGTATGGACCAGGATGCATAGCTTGTTTTTTCACTCTTGCATGGCCTGGTATGGACCAGGATGCATAGCTTGTTCTTTCACTCCCGCATGGCCTGGAATGGTCCAGGATGCATAGCTTGTTCTGTCACTCTTGCATGGCCTGGTATGGACCAGGTTGCATTGCTTGTTCTTTCACTCTTGCATGGCCTGGGATGGACCAGGATACATAGTTTGTTCTTTTACTCTTGCATGGCCTGGTATGGACCAGGATGCATAGCTCGTTCTTTCACTCTTGCATAGCCTGGTATGGACCAGGTTGCATAGCTTGTTCTTTCACCCTTGCATGGCCTGGAATGGACCAGGATGCTGAGCCGGGCCTGGGGAGGACCAGGGCGTGAGCCCGAGGCATGGGGAGGATCAGGGGGTGAGCCGTGCCCTGGGGAGGACCAGGGAGCGAGACGGGCCCTGGGGAGGACCAGGGAGCGAGACGGGCCCTGGGGAGGACCAGTGAGCGAGACGGGCCCTGGGGAGGACCAGCGGCCTGAGCCGGGGCTTGGGGGGACCAGCGCGCTGAGCTGGGGCATGGGGAGGACCAGGAGGCTGAGACAGCACCTAGGGTGGATCAGGGCACTGAGCTAGGCCCTGGGGAGGACCAGCATGTGAGCCAGGGCCTGCTGAGGAGCAGGATGTTAGCTGGGCCTGGTAAGTATCAGAATGTGAGATGGGGCCTGGTGAGGACCAGGATATTGAGCCGTGCCTGGTGAGGACCAGTATGTAAGCAGGACTTGGTATTGACCAGGATGCTGAGCCGGGCCTGGGGAGGACCAGGGCGTGAGCCGGGGCATGGGGAGGATCAGGTGGTGAGCCGGGCCCTGGGGAGGATCAGGGGGTGAGCCGGGCCCTGGGGAGGATCAGGGTGTGAGCCGGGCCCTGGGGAGGATCAGGGGGTGAGCCGGGCCCTGGGGAGGACCAGGGAGTGAGACGGGCCCTGGGGAGGACCAGGGAGCGAGACGGGCCCTGGGGAGGACCAGCGGCCTGAGCCGGGGCCTGGGGAGGACCAGCGCGCTGAGCTGGGGCATGGGGAGGACCAGGAGGCTGAGACAGCACCTAGGGTGGATCAGGGCACTGAGCTAGGCCCTGGGGAGGACCAGCATGTGAGCCAGGGCCTGCTGAGGAGCAGGATGTTAGCTGGGCCTGGTGAGGACCAGGGTGTGAGCCGGGGCCTGGTGAGGACCAGGGTGTGAGCCAGGGGCCTGGTCTCAAGGGTGTGAGCCGGGGCCTGGTGAGGACCAGGGTGTGAGCCAGGGGCCTGGTGAGGACCAGGGTGTGAGCCAGGGGCCTGGTAAGGACCAGGATGTGATCCGGGGCCTGGTGGGGACCAGGATGCTGATCAAAGAAACAAAGAGGGAGTGAAGAGGTAGTGCTCAAAAGAGCCTAGGAGGTGGATACGTCCTCCTCTGGTCAATAGCTATCAAACAATGGGATCCACCCTAGTAGAAAAGAAAAAGTTAAATTCTTCCAGATCTGGTGTGACTCCTAAGGTGATGGAAAGCACACAGCTTTGTTAAAATACCCCTCACCCACCAAAAGTACCCTTGGTGGCATGCTTCATCATCGGGGTCTTCCCGTCCCGCTGCAGGACGGGGCGTGCTACGACCTACGACTACGTGGGAGCACTGGTTTTTAACAATACTATGTGTGGTGTAGGAGTGTGAGTGAAAGGGTCAAGAGTGAGTGAAAGTGGTGAATAATTAAAAAATATCTGGACAGGCCTCACCTCGTCTGCACCCCACTGGACAGGCCTCACCTCCTCTGCACCCCCAGCACAGGCCTCACCTCCTCTGCACCCCCTGGACAGGCCTCACCTCCTCTGCACCCCCTGGACAGGCCTCACCTCCTCTGCACCCCTGGACAGGCCTCACCTCCTCTGCACCCCCTGGACAGGCCTCACCTCCTCTGCACCCCTGGACAGGCCTCACCCCCTGGCCAGGCCTCACCTCCTCTGCACCCACCTTGGACAGGCCTCACCCCCTCTATACCCCCCGGACAGGCCTCACCTTCTCTGCACCCCTGGACACGCCTCACCTCCTCTGCACCCACTTTGGACAGGCCTCACCCCCTCTACACCTCCTGGACAGGCCTCACCTCCTCTGCACCTAACTTGGACAGGCCTCATGGCCTCTACACCCCCTGGACAGGCCTCACCGCCTCTCTCTGCACCCTCTGTACAGGCCTCACCTCCCGTGCACCCCTCACCTCCCATGCACCCCTGGACAGGCCTCACCTCCTCTGCCCCCCTGGACAGGCCTCACCTCCTCTGCCCCCCTGGACAGGCCTCACCTCCTCTACACCCCCTGGACAGGTCTCACCTTCTGTACACCCCTGGACAGGCCTCACCTCCTCTGCACCCACCTAGGACAGGCCTCATCCCTCTACACCTCCTGGACAGGCCTCACCTCCTCTGCACCCCTGGACAGGCCTCACCTCCTCTGCACCCTCTGGACAGGCCTCACCTCCTCTGCACCCACCTTGGACAGGCCTCACAACCTCTACACCCCCTGGACAAGCCTCACTGCCTGTCTCTGCACCCTCTGGACAGGCCTCACCTCCCGTGCACCCCTCACCTCTCATGCACCCCTGGACAGGCCTCACCACCTCTGCCCCCCTGGACAGGCCTCACCTCCTCTGCCCCCTGGACAGGCCTCACCTCCTCTGCACCCCTGGACAGGCCTCACCTCCTCTGCACCCCTGGACAGGCCTCACCTCCCCTGCACCCCTGGACAGGCCTCACCTTCTCTTCACCCCTGGACAGGCCTCACCTTCCCTGCAGCCCCCCCTGGACAGGCCTCACCTCCTCTGCACCCTTGGACAGGCCTCACCTCCTCTGCACCCCTGGACAGGCCTCACCTCCTCTGCACCCCTGGACAGGCCTCACCTCCTCTGCCCCCCTGGACAGGCTTCACCTCCTCTGCCCCCCTGGACAGGCCTCACCTCCTCTGCCCCCCTGGACAGGCCTCACCTCCTCTGCACCTCTGGACAGGCCTCACCTTCTCTGCACCCCTGCACCCCTGGACAGGTCTCACCTCCCCTGCACCCCTGGACAGGCCTCACCTTCTCTGAACCCATGGACAGGCCTCACCTCCTCTGCCCCCTGGACAGGCCTCACCTCCTCTGCCCCCTGGACAGGCTTCACCTACTCTGCACCCCCTGGACAGGCCTCACCTCCTCTACACACCCCTGGACAGGCCTCACCTCGTCTGCACCCCCTGGACAGGCCTCACCTCGTCTGCACCCCTGGACAGGCCTCACCTCCTCTGCACCCCTCACCTCCTCTGCACCCCTGGACAGGCCTCACCTCCTCTGCCCCCTGGACAGGCCTTACCTCCTCTGCCCCCTCGACAGGCCTCACCTCCTCTGCCCCCTCGACAGGCCTCACCTCCTCTGCACCCCTGGACAGGCCTCACCTCCTCTGCCCCCCTGGACAGGCTTCACCTCCTCTGCCCCCCTGGACAGGCCTCACCTCCTCTGCCCCCCTGGACAGGCCTCACCTCCTCTGTCCCCTGGACAGGCCTCACCTTCTCTGAACCCCTGGACAGGCCTCACCTCCTCTGCCCCCCTGGACAGGCCGCACCTCCTCTGCCCCCCTGGACAGGCTTCACCTACTCTGCACCCCCTGGACAGGCCTCACCTCCTCTACACACCCCTGGACAGGCCTCACCTCGTCTGCACCCCCTGGACAGGCCTCACCTCGTCTGCACCCCCTGGACAGGCCTCACCTCCTCTGCACCCCTCACCTCCTCTGCACCCCTGGACAGGCCTCACCTCCTCTGCCCCCCTGGACAGGCCTCACGTCCTCTGCCCCCCTCGACAGGCCTCACCTCCTCTGCACCCCTGGACAGGTCTCACCTTCTCTGCACCCCTGGACAGGCCTCACCTCCTCTGCACCCATGGACAGGCCTCACCTCCCCTGCACCCCTGGACAGGTCTCACCTTCTCTGCACCCCTGCACCCCTGGACAGGCCTCACCTCCTCTGCCTCCCTGGACAGGCCTCACCTCCTCTGCACCCCCTGGACAGGCCTCACCTCCTCTACACACCCCTGGACAGGCCTCACCTCCTCTGCACCCCCTGGACAGGCCTCACCTCCTCTGCCTCCCTAGACAGGCCTCACCTCCTCTGCACCCCCTGGACAGGCCTCACCTCCTCTACACACCCCTGGACAGGCCTCACCTCCTCTGCACCCCCTGGACAGGCCTCACCTCCTCTGCACCCCTCACCTCCTCTGCACCCCTGGATAGGCCTCACCTCCTCTGCACCTCTGGACAGGCCTCACCTCCTCTGCACCTCTGGACAGGCCCCCCCTCCTCTGCACCTCTGGACAGGCCTCCCCTCCTCTGCACCCCTGGGCAGGCCTCACCTCCTCTGCACCCCCCTGGACAGGCCTCACCTCCACTGCATTCCCGGACAGGCCTCACCTCCTCTGCACCCCCTTGGACAGGCCTCACCTCCTCTGCACCCCTGGACAGGCCTCACTTCCTCTGCACCCCTGGACAGGCCTCACCTCCTCTGCACCCCTGGACAGGCCTCTCCTCCTCTGCACCCCTGGACAGGCCTCACCTCCTCTGCACCCCTGGACAGGCCTCTCCTCCTCTGCACCCCTGGACAGGCCTCACCTCCTCTGCTCCACTGGACAGGCCTCTCCTCCTCTGCACCCCTGGACAGGCCTTACCTTCTCTGCACCCCTGGACAGGCCTCTCGGGTGCTTCTCACAGGAGCTCTCGGTGAAGGATTCTCATTAGGGACAGAGGAGCCCAGAGTTCATTCCACCCCATACAGCGCCTCTGACTCCGCCCTGAGCCTCTGTGCGCTATGCACAGGCCCCGAAGAGAGACACTGCTCCCCTAGACCTGCCCAGAGGCGCCGGGTGCAGGACTGTGGCTCGGACCGGAGGCGCTTTAATACCACACACCTGATACTAGGCGCTACACACGAGGCACGTGTTAATCACTCAGAATAAGGGAAATGACGGAAATGTCCTGATCCATTTCGCATCTTTCAGCCCCGGTACCTGGTTCCGGTGATGCTGCTGCCGCCCCCTCAATTATCCGTCCCCAAAAAGTGACCTTTAACCCCGGAAGTGTCCTCTCTTGGAGGCGGCAGATCTCCTGGGGATGGGGTATTTCTGACTTGTGGTGATGATCGTGTGTTGTGCAGCCGACACTGCACCCCACTGTACCCCACTACTGATGTCTGTACCTCTAGGGGTGTTATACTGTGTGTATCTCTTCTTGTGCACAACTTGTGATAATAAATGTTTAATACGAGGCGCCTTGACTCCCTCCGGCCTCGTTCACGCTTTATACACATCCTAAAATAAATACAGAATAAAACCCTCCCTGGGGGGACTGCTGCTGCCTCCCCCTGGGGACCCCGTAGGTTAGGAGGGGCCCCTCTGCTCCTGCTTGTGGGAGGGGCCCCTCTGCTTCTACTTGTTGGAGGGGCCCCTCTGCTTCTCATTGTGGGAGGGGCCCCTCTGCTTCTACTTGTGGGAGGGGCCCCTCTGCTCCTGCTTGTGGGAGGGGCCCCTCTGCTCCTGCTTGTAGGAGGGGACCCTCTGCTTCTCATTGTGGGAGGGGCCCCTCTGCTTCAACTTGTGGGAGGGGCCCTCTGCTTCTCATTGTGGGAGGGGCCCCTCTGCTCCTGCTTGTGGGAGGGGCCCCTCTGCTTCTCATTGTGGGAGGGGCCCCTCTGCTTCTCATTGTGGGAGGGGCCCCTCTGCTTCTACTTGTGGGAGGGGCCCCTCTGCTTCTCATTGTGGGAGGGGCCCCTCTGCTTCTCCGTCAGGTCTCGTTCACGCGTTATAAACATCCTAAAATAAATACAGAATAAACCCTCCCTGGGGAGACCGCTGCTGCCTCTCCCTGGGGACCCGTAGGTTAGGAGGGGCCCCTCTGCTCCTGCTTGTGGGAGGGGCCCCTCTGCTTCTCCTGTGGGAGGGGCCACTCTGCTGCTCCTTGTGGGAGGGGCCCCTCTGCTTCTACTTGTGGGAGGGGCCCCTCTGCTCCTGCTTGTGGGAGGGGCCCCTCTGCTCCTCATTGTGGGAGGGGCCCCTCTGCTCCTGCTTGTGGGAGGGGCCCCTCTGCTTCTCATTGTGGGAGGGGGGCCCCTCTGCTTCTCATTGTGGGAGGGGCCCCTCTGCTCCTGCTTGTGGGAGGGGCCCCTCTGCTTCTCATTGTGGGAGGGGCCCCTCTGCTTCTCATTGTGGGAGGGGCCCCTCTGCTTCTCCGTCAGGTCTCGTTCACGCTTTATAAACATCCTAAAATAAATACAGAATAAACCCTCCCTGGGGAGACCGCTGCTGCCTCTCCCTGGCCCTGGATGTCCCGTTTCCTTCTGTGTTTCCTCCGAGTTGCTTCCGGTCTCTTCTTGTGCTGCATTTGGTGAAGTGAGCAGGCTTCAGTCAGGAAATGGAGGGGGGGGGGCTCTTTATTGAAGGTTTCACACGGGCCCCGCCCAGGACAGGGACGGACTGACTGTCAGGACTGCTCTCTGCTGCTCTCCGCCAGCACCGGGGATATTCAGTTGTGCACCTGTATTAGAAGACATCACGGTCACGTCATTACATCACCTTAGACCCTAAAAACAAGTCAAGAATTGTAAAAACCACAGCATGAGTGAACAAGTGAGATTAGTAAATAAATACATCGATAGCAGTAGAACAAGAGCGAATACAACCCCTGAATGAAATGACGGTGCAGGCAGAATATCGAGTTGCACAAATATCGTGGTCCAGAAATATCGACTTAAGGTAAGTAATATCGATTTTAAAAATATCGAGGTGTTTAATATTGTTTGCAAAAATATAGTTTTTATAAATATTGTGTGTTTATTAATGTTATGTTATGTATTTTAGTATATATTTTATATGTATGTGTTGTATGTTTTTTTGTATAAGAATTGTTTGTACTTTTAATATATGTGTTACATTTTTAGTAGTTATTAATTTTTACTAAATTTGAATTTTGCGTTTTTAGTTCTGTTGTGGGTTTAGAGGAAAAAGGGTGGGAAGTAATTTAATTATATTACATTTATTGATTATTTTTTATTTATTAATATTTGTTTAATTGAGATGTTATAGTGTTAAATGTGTAAAGTAATTTATTATAGCCTTATAGCCCGCTGCCGAGGGCTATACCGGCTGTTAAAGGCCATGATCCCGAGTTATAGGCCCGAGCCGCAGGCGAGGGCCTATAACGAGGGAGAGGGCCTTTAACAACCGGTATAGCCTGAAGCAGAAGGGCTATAAGGCTATTAGAACATTCCACCCACTAAGAGTAGAATGTTCTAAATTAAAAATGGAGAAACAAAAAGACAAACATTGGAATGTTGGAGCGCTGGGCTTATACCAGCCATTATAAGCCCAGAGCAACTCCATTGTCTTCAATGGAGCTCCCAACATTCCGATGTTCTAATAGTAATTAACAATTGGTTGTTAATTAATTTAAATTAATTAATTGGTAATTAATTATGGTAGTTGTGTAATTAATTTTAGGTGTGTGTTGTGGTGTTTATAGGTGTTAAGAGTGGGAAGTAATTTATTTTTAATTTATGAAATAATAATTGGATCTTAACTAATTTTAATTAATTAATTGGTAATTAATTATGGTAATTGTGTAATTAATTTTAGGTATGTCTTGTGGTGTTTATAGGTGTTAAGGGTGGGAAGTAATTTATTTTTACTTGATAATTTAATAATTGGATGTTAATTTTAATTAATTATTTGGTCATTAATTATGGTAATTGTGCAATTAATTTTAGGTGTGTGTTTTGGTGTTTATAGGAGTAAAGGGTGGGAAGTAATTTGTATTTAAGTAATTACTATATAGTTGTTAATTAATGTTAATTATTTGATATGTAGTTTGGGTAATTGTTTTTTTCTTTGTCTGGTGGTTTTACTTTTGAAGGGGTAAAGGGTGGGTATTAAATACATTTTAATTACTTTATTTTGAGTTGTTAATAGTAATAGTTTTTAATTGATAAATAAGTTTTAATTGTGTTTTATTATTTTAGAGTTTAATTTAGGTGTGTGTTGTGGACATCATAGTGTTAAAGTGTGTGTAGTCAATTAATGTTTATTACTTCCAATTGCGAGCGGCGATTCGAGCTCAATATCCCTCGTTCCCGATTGCACCCACAACTTTCCAAGTTCTGGAAGCATTTTTAACTAAACCCTCGCCCCACAAACTTATTTCACATATTTACACTGGCATGCAGCGCGAATCTCCAATCTGCGTACCACCCGCCCAGCGCGAATGGGAGGCAAGCTTGGGAACTCCGTTTGGGGAAGGGTTGTGAGCCTACTGCTGCGCACAGTCAAAAGATATGTCACCCAACTATAGATTGCAGCTAATCCATTTCAAATACCTCCACAGGTTATATAGGACTCCTGTATGGCTGCGTAAAGCAGGATTGAGTGCGGATGCGAGATGCGTACGCTGCAGAATGCCTGAGGCCTCCTTCGTGCACCTGGCCTGGGAATGCTTAGACGTAGCAAAATATTGGACCTGTGTCTTTGATGCGCTGGATGAAATGTTGGAATGCCAGTTGGAGCGCTCTCCGCTTATTGCTTTGCTAGGATATGTCTGGGACCTCCCGGCAGACATTAGGAGACTGGCTGCCATGATGCTGCTATTAGCCAAGAAGCGGGTGGCTATCTGCTGGGGCCGTAAGCGTAGACCGCATAGGGATGACTGGCTTAGGGACGCTGCCTTCTGCCATAACCAATTGTCAGAATTCTGGGAACTCATGCCGACACAGGCGCGCCCTCACAACATCTGGAAACCTCTGCAAAGTTTTCTACAAACCCATTCCGTTGACCGCGCAAATACCCCGGAGCCTGTGGTGTAAACGGCCACAGTGCTGCTCGCGCTATTATCGGGGGACCGCTCCGCACATTGGAGTGCCCCTCCCCCTAATTTGACCAGAGAGACACTCCTTCCCCCCTTTTTCTTTCCCCTCCCGCTCCCCTCTCTTTTCCCCTCCACATGCTGATCTATGCTTCTGATCCCTTTCTCCATTCTATCTTCTTCTCTTTTCTTTTTTGGTTGACTAGCGACTGCTGCCTTCCAAGCTGACGCACAGACTGTCAAGAATGTATGCCACTTCAGAACTTTGCACGTATGGCTGGACCACCAACTATTGTAACTTGATAACTGTGCAGTTGAATATATACATGTGCAGATTTACCTCTATACGAATCTCCAATATCCCCTCCCCCGGGGCAGCATGTCGCAGTTCTGTACTTGCTAAAAATTATAAATAAAGTTTAAAAAAACAAAAAGTAATGTTTATTAGTTTTTTTATTAATAATATTTTCTAGATTGATTATTAATTATGTTAATTTTGGGGGAAATGTACTAAAAATGTTGAAGTGTTTTGTTATTGGTGTGGTGTTATAGGGTAGGAAATATAATAAATACATTTATGTATTAATTAATTTATTTGTTTGTAAATAATTTCTAGTTTAAAAGAATTTTTTACTGTACATTTATTTATTATTTTATAGTATATATTATTTGTAGGTCTTTTATATGTAATTAATATTATAATATTTTTTCTTTTTATAAATTTATTATATTTGATTTTTCATTTCTAAATATTATTTATTTATTTTTAGGATTTTTTAATAATGTTTAATGTTTTTTTATTTTTAACTGTTTGAGTGTGAATAGTAATTTTTGTCCCTTCGCTATCCAACACTTTCCCTAATTTTGCACTCACTGGAGTGGGAATAGTTATTTTTACCCCTCCGCTATCCAACACTTTCCCTACTGTTGCACTCTTTGGAGTGGGAATAGTAATTCTTTCTCCTCCTCTATCGAATACACTTTCTCTACTGTTGCTCTCACTGGAGTGGGAATAGTCATTTTTACCCCTCCGCTATCCAACACTTTCCCTACTGTCGCACTCTTTGGAGTGGGAATTTTAATTTTTACCTCTTCGATATCCTACACTTTCCCTACTTTTGCACTCTTTGGAGTGGGAATAGTAATTTTTACTCCTCCCCTATCCAACACTTTCCCTACTGTTGCAGTTTTTGGAGTGGGAATAGTAATTTTTCCCCTCCGCTATGTAAGTTTAAATATGTTTTAATAGTTTAATGTTTTACTTTATTATAGAATGTTTTTTTATATTTAAAATTATTGATATATATATATATATATAATTTTTATATAATTTTAACGTTTTAAAATAAATTAAAGATAATAGTTTATTAATTATTTAAAGTAAATATATATGTATAAATTATTATGTTTGTGTGTTTATCTTTTTCTAATTAAGTGTATTTGTTATATTTTGTTAAAATGTATATTAAAGTTAATTAATTTTCTTAAAATTAATATTTAATATATATTATTTTATTTTATATATATATATATATATATATATATATATATATATATATATATATATATATATATATATATATATATATATATATATATATATATATCTACTGGCGGTCGCCAGTAGATAGTTATAGTTACAACCTATTATCCATAGGAAATCCGCGACATTCTATTTGAAATAACTCTCTTGCCGGTTGACGTATCTTCGCAAAATTTTCAAACTTTGTGGCCCGCTCCGGTCCGCTCCTACCCTGAAAGTCTCGGGGGATTCGTCAAGCGGGGGCCGAGAAAAAGGGGGTCCCAAAACGCGTTTTCCCCATGCAATTTTCCATAGGAAACTTTAGACACGGCTACAGCCTGAACTGCTGAACGGAATTACACCAAATTTGGCAAAGAGGTAGTTCTTGGTTCAGAAAGAACCCTTTTGTTAAATGGTGTAAATCCGTTCAGTAGTTGCTGAGAAAATCAAAAGAAAAAAAGATAGGTATATCTAGGGCCGCGGATCCTCCCGAGCACGAGCTTTATGTTAATTGGCTGTCAACACTCCAAATCAGGAAGTGTTGGCAGCCATTTTGTCCCTCGGTAGAACCGAGGGACAGAAACAAGTGCGCAAAGCACACAAAGGGGGCAGGGTAGAAACACCCTGACCCCCTAGGTCTGCTCAGGGGTCCCACAAGGACCCCCTGGGCAAAAAATATATATATATTTTTTTTTTAATCGGCAGGATGCGCTCAGGGAGCGCGAACCCTGCCGGAAAAAAAAAAAATCGAAGCACGGTCTCCCGCGTTTCGATGTTAATTGGCCCCCGGGTGGGCCAAGTCCCGGGGGCATGCTGGGGGGTTAATTTTATGTGTGGGGGCCTCTAAGGGCCCCCAAGCCCCGGGGACCACCACCCCCGGGGCTTTATGGATAATGGTGCGGGAGGGCTCTGAGCCCTCCCGCAGCCCCGGGGACCACCACCTCCCCGGGGCTTCTTTTTTTATATTTAAAAACCTGTGTGGGGGGCTCCAGCCCCCACACGCCCGGGACCACCACCTCCCCGGGGCTTTCTCGATGTAGGGAGGGGGCCGCGCGGCCCCCCTCCTGGAGCCCTTGATGGCCCTGGGGACCGCCACCCCCAGGGCCGGCTCCTGCAGTGTCCCGGGTGCCTACCCCGGGACACTGCTGTTTGCAATGACAGGACGGGAGCCTCGCGGCTCCCGTCCTGTCATTGCAAACTGCTTTGGATATTGGAAGAGAGAGCAGGAAACCTGCTCTCTTCCAATATCCAAAGCCGATTGCTTTTCCACATGGGGAGCAGCATGTTAGCTGCTCCCCATGTGTAAAAGCAATGCCGGCTCCCGTAGGACACGGGGAGCCGGCGGGACTGTGGGGGGATTGGGGACCCCCCCACAGTCCCCAACGAGAGGGCCAGCCCCGGGGATGGGGTCCCCGGGGCCTAAAAATAGGAAAAGGAAGGGGGCCACACGGCTCCCCTTCAGGGGAAAAAAAAAAACGATCGGGCCCGCAGGCCCCGCCCCTTCCTTCACCACTCTGCAAACGCGCCCCTGGCGCGTTTGCAGAGGGGGAACGAATTACCCTTGAATACTGGGGGTCCCTGGGGGCAACTAGCCCACCAGGAACCTCCAGTATGCGCTAGGGGCTGCCTTGCAGAGAGGTGTACAGAGGCCACGCCCCTTTTACACCTCTCTGCAACGCAGCTCTGTGGCGCTTTTGGAGGAACATGGTGGGCTAGTTGGACTCCAGGGACCCTCAGGATTCAAGGGAGTTAATCCCCGACTTAAAACGCGCCACGGGGCGCGTTTGCACAGTGGTGAAGGGAGGGGCGGGGCTTCAGGTGACATGTGTGCAAACAGGCCCAGTGGCGCGTTTTAAGATGGGGAATTAAATCCTCTTCAATCCTGAGGGTCCCTGGGGCCAACTAGCCCAACAGGTACGTCCAGAAAGCGCCACAGAGCTGCGTTGCAGGGAGGTGTAAAAGGGGTGTGGCCTCTGTACATGTCTCTGCAACGCAGCCCCCTGGCGCATACTGGAGGTTCCTGGTGGGCTAGTTGGCCCGTAGGGACCCTCATGATTCAAGGGGACTTAATCCCCCAACTTAAAACGCGCCACGGGGCGCGTTTGCACAGATGCCACCTCAGGCCCCGCCCCTCCCTTCACCATTGTGCAAATATTCCTCTAAAATCAGCCGAAATACGAATTCCGATTTACTCACCTGTTATCAGGAGAGACCTCAGTGCTGCATCTTTCAGCCCAGTACTGAACCTCAAAAGTAATTTTAACCGTACTTACCAGTAACTTGAATTTCCTTCCATAGGATATCATTGCCTGCTTTTTGCTGAAAAAGTTTCTAAGTGTTGATTTTTGAAACATACAAATATTCCTCTAAAATCAGCCGAAATCCAAATTCCGATTTACTCACCTGTTATCAGGAGAGACCTCAGTGCTGCATCTTTCAGCCCAGTACTGATCCTCAAAAGTAATTTTAACCGTACTTACCGGTAACTTGAATTTCCTTCATAGGCTAACATTGACTAGTTTCACTTGGAAATTCTTCTAAGTGTGGAGTTTTGGAACTTTAAAATATTCCTCTAAAATCAGCCGAAATACGAATTCCGATTTACTCACCTGTTATCAGGAGAGACCTCAGTGCTGCACCTTTCAGCCCAGTACTGGTCCTGAAAAGTAATTTTAACCGTACTTACCGGTAACTTGAATTTCCTTCATAGGCTAACATTGACTGGTTTCACTTGGAAATTCTTCTAAGTGTGGAGTTTTGGAACTTTAAAATATTCCTCTAAAATCAGCCGAAATACGAATTCCGATTTACTCACCTGTTATCAGGAGAGACCTCAGGGCTGCATCTTTCAGCCCAGTACTGATCCTCAAAAGTAATTTTAACCGTACTTACCGGTAACTTGAATTTCCTTCTTAGGCTAACATTGACTGGTTTCACTTGGAAATTCTTCTAAGTGTGGAGTTTTGGAACTTTAAAATATTCCTCTAAAATCAGCCGAACTACGAATTCCGATTTACTCACCTGTTATCAGGAGAGACCTCAGTGCTGCATCTTTCAGCCCAGTACTGATCCTCAAAAGTAATTTTAACCGTACTTACCAGTAACTTGAATTTCCTTCCATAGGATATCATTGCCTGCTTTTTGCTGAAAAAGTTTCTAAGTGTTGATTTTTGAAACATACAAATATTCCTCTAAAATCAGCCGAAATCCGAATTCTGATTTACTCACCTGTTATCAGGAGAGACCTCAGTGCTGCATCTTTCAGCCCAGTACTGGTCCTGAAAAGTAATTTTAACCGTACTTACCGGTAACTTGAATTTCCTTCATAGGCTAACATTGACTGGTTTCACTTGGAAATTCTTCTGTGTGTGGAGTTTTGGAACTTTAAAATATTCCTCTAAAATCAGCCGAAATACGAATTCCGATTTACTCACCTGTTATCAGGAGAGACCTCAGTGCTGCATCTTTCAGCCCAGTACTGATCCTCAAAAGTAATTTTAACCGTACTTACCAGTAACTTGAATTTCCTTCCATAGGATATCATTGCCTGCTTTTTGCTGAAAACGTTTCTAAGTGTTGATTTTTGAAACATACAAATATTCCTCTAAAATCAGCCGAAATCCGAATTCTGATTTACTCACCTGTTATCAGGAGAGACCTCAGTGCTGCATCTTTCAGCCCAGTACTGGTCCTGAAAAGTAATTTTAACCGTACTTACCAGTAACTTGAATTTCCTTCCATAGGCTAACATTGACTGGTTTCACTTGGAAATTCTTCTAAGTGTGGAGTTTTGGAACTTTAAAATAGTCCTCTAAAATCAGCCGAAATACGAATTCCGATTTACTCACCTGTTATCAGGAGAGACCTCAGTGCTGCATCTTTCAGCCCAGTACTGGTCCTGAAAAGTAATTTTAACCGTACTTACCGGTAACTTGAATTTCCTTCATAGGCTAACATTGACTGGTTTCACTTGGAAATTCTTCTAAGTGTGGAGTTTTGGAACTTTAAAATATTCCTCTAAAATCAGCCGAAATACGAATTCCGATTTACTCACCTGTTATCAGGAGAGACCTCAGGGCTGCATCTTTCAGCCCAGTACTGATCCTCAAAAGTAATTTTAACCGTACTTACCGGTAACTTGAATTTCCTTCTTAGGCTAACATTGACTGGTTTCACTTGGAAATTCTTCTAAGTGTGGAGTTTTGGAACTTTAAAATATTCCTCTAAAATCAGCCGAACTACGAATTCCGATTTACTCACCTGTTATCAGGAGAGACCTCAGTGCTGCATCTTTCAGCCCAGTACTGATCCTCAAAAGTAATTTTAACCGTACTTACCAGTAACTTGAATTTCCTTCCATAGGATATCATTGCCTGCTTTTTGCTGAAAAAGTTTCTAAGTGTTGATTTTTGAAACATACAAATATTCCTCTAAAATCAGCCGAAATCCGAATTCTGATTTACTCACCTGTTATCAGGAGAGACCTCAGTGCTGCATCTTTCAGCCCAGTACTGGTCCTGAAAAGTAATTTTAACCGTACTTACCGGTAACTTGAATTTCCTTCATAGGCTAACATTGACTGGTTTCACTTGGAAATTCTTCTGTGTGTGGAGTTTTGGAACTTTAAAATATTCCTCTAAAATCAGCCGAAATACGAATTCCGATTTACTCACCTGTTATCAGGAGAGACCTCAGTGCTGCATCTTTCAGCCCAGTACTGATCCTCAAAAGTAATTTTAACCGTACTTACCAGTAACTTGAATTTCCTTCCATAGGATATCATTGCCTGCTTTTTGCTGAAAACGTTTCTAAGTGTTGATTTTTGAAACATACAAATATTCCTCTAAAATCAGCCGAAATCCGAATTCTGATTTACTCACCTGTTATCAGGAGAGACCTCAGTGCTGCATCTTTCAGCCCAGTACTGGTCCTGAAAAGTAATTTTAACCGTACTTACCGGTAACTTGAATTTCCTTCATAGGCTAACATTGACTGGTTTCACTTGGAAATTCTTCTAAGTGTGGAGTTTTGGAACTTTAAAATATTCCTCTAAAATCAGCCGAAATACGAATTCCGATTTACTCACCTGTTATCAGGAGAGACCTCAGTGCTGCATCTTTCAGCCCAGTACTGATCCTCAAAAGTAATTTTAACCGTACTTACCGGTAACTTGAATTTCCTTCATAGGCTAACATTGACTGGTTTCACTTGGAAATTCTTCTAAGTGTGGAGTTTTGGAACTTTAAAATATTCCTCTAAAATCAGCCGAAATACAAATTCCGATTTACTCACCTGTTATCAGGAGAGAACCCAGTGCTGCATCTTTTAGCCCAGTACTGATCCTCAAAAGTAATTTTAACTGTACTTACCAGAAACTTGAATTTCCTTCCATAGGATATCATTGCCTGCTTTTTGCTGAAAAAGTTTCTAAGTGTTGATTTTTGAAACATACAAATATTCCTCTAAAATCAGCCGAAATCCGAATTCTGATTTACTCACCTGTTATCAGGAGAGACCTCAGTGCTGCATCTTTCAGCCCAGTACTGGTCCTGAAAAGTAATTTTAACCGTACTTACCAGTAACTTGAATTTCCTTCCATAGGCTAACATTGACTGGTTTCACTTGGAAATTCTTCTAAGTGTGGAGTTTTGGAACTTTAAAATAGTCCTCTAAAATCAGCCGAAATACGAATTCCGATTTACTCACCTGTTATCAGGAGAGACCTCAGTGCTGCATCTTTCAGCCCAGTACTGATCCTCAAAAGTAATTTTAACCGTACTTACCAGTAACTTGAATTTCCTTCCATAGGAATCCATTGTCTGGTTTTCAGCAGAAAAGTTTCAGTGTCGATTTTCACAAACTACAAATATTCCTAAAAAATCGCCTGTATGACTTAAACGCATTCTTTCAACTGTTTACAGGAGATGCACCAGTGCTGGATCCAGGATCCAACACTGAGTAAGAAAAAGTAACAATAACAGTTTTTACCTTCTAAGTGAATTTCCTTCCATAGGATAACATTGGTGATTCTATGAGAAAAAGTTTCTAAGTGTGAACTTTTAAAGTACAATAATATTCCTTAAAAATCACGACTGTAACCAAAACGCTTTTACTCAACTGTTTACAGGAGATGTACCAGGACTGAATCTAGGATCCAGTAATGTGGTTAGAAAAGTAATCCATAAAGTAACTAATTGCATTTAACTAGAAATTCACATTGAGCTGAATGTTGCATTGTGTTTGAAAATGTGTTGCCCATTGCAACAACTGTAACTACTGTACTTAAAAGTCTATTGCCTATGTGCAAAGTAATTAAACTAAAGTAATTCATTCTGAGAAAGTATTTTTTGTAATGTAATGTATAATGTAATTACAATGTAATTTAAAAATAAAATATGTAAAAAAAATTGTTTCTAAAAAATTTGGAAATCAATATGAAAAAAATGTATATAACAATTAATACATTTAAAAATTGTCATTTACAAAACCTTTGAAATTCACTGAAAAAACTGTAGGTTTCAGACATGTTATAGTTACAAATTAGCATTTAAAAAACCTTTGAAATTCACTGAAAAAATCATAGGTTTCAGGGACGTTATAGTTACAAATTAGCATTTAAAAACCTTTGAAATTCACTGAAAAAACCATAGGTTTTAGGGACAGTTATAGTTAGTTGGACATTGCACTCGTACAAAACCCGTGAAATTCCCCCGTTATAGTTAGTCCAGCTAACTATAACTCGCGCCCGCAATGCACTGCTGATGACGTCACATATTACATCACTCATGACATGGTCAGTGACATCACTGATGACATCACTGATGACATCTCAAATGACATCACTGATGACATCATCCACGTGATAATCTGATGCACCTCCTCACACTCTAATATAACCTTTGATACACCCACTCTAAATTACAGACTGCCATTCGCAAAACCATAGACACTCCAACACCAATAACTACATACCCACTCACTGATTCTTAGGTCTACGCACACATCCACTCACTCACCCGTACAGTCACTCATACTTACGGTCACTCAGTACAGGACTATCATATGCACTCATACTCCTATATAGACACTCAAACACCGCCACTCATCCATAGAGGTACTCACACACCTAGTCAGTCATGCAAATAATTAAACACACTGCCATTTACTCACCTATACAGTTATACACACACCAGCTCACTTACTCATACAAATAGTAGCACATTGTTACGCTCTTATACAATCACTGATACAAGCACACACTCATCCATACAGCCACTATCACAATCACTCACTCTCGCTTATAGCTATTTATATACTCCAACACACATATATACTGCCTTTCACATATGTAGTTACTCACACATGTACCACTGGGACATACATTCACTCACTAACACACTCTTACACACACTTACCCACCCATACAGTCTATCACAGTTGCACTCTTGAAACCATCCACCCAGTGAATCACCCACTCACACATCTATGCACAGAGTTGCACACACCCCTCCCACACAAACACTCAGGCACCCATACAGATACTCAGACAAGCATTCAATAACTCATATAGACACTCATGTAGCTATTCACAAACACATGCAGCCACTTACACAGCAACAGACAGACGGATACAGACATTCACCCAGTTTAGTCACTAACCCATGCATTCAGTAAGATACGTTAAATCACTCACTTATAGAGTCAGTCACGCACCTACTAAATCATCCATACAGACACTTACACACCCACTCATTCTTCAATACGTCTTTTCCTATATATATTAAAAATATTTAAACTTTACAGAAACACACAGTCACTGGATGATGTCATCAGTGATGTCATCAGTGATGTCATTTGAGATGTCATCAGTGATGTCATCAGTGATGTCACTGACCATGTCATGAGTGATGTAATATGTGACGTCATCAGCAGTGCATTGCGGGGCGCGAGTTATAGTTAGCTGGACTAACTATAACGGGGGAATTTCACGGGTTTTGTACGAGTGCAATGTCCAACTAACTATAACTGTCCCTAAAACCTATGGTTTTTTCAGTGAATATATATATATATATATATATATATATTTAAATCGATATTTTTTACATCTATATTTTTTACATCAATATTTTTGATTCAATATTTTTGTACTTACCTGTTGAGGTATTGGAGTCAATATTTTTGTAGTATATATATTTTTTTCCGATATTTTGAACATCGATATTTATGTCATCGATATTCTATCAGTGAACCTGACATGACAATGCAGTTGCAACCTGTCCCGGATAACAAGAGGGAGAACATGGGAGGCATTAATTCATCATAAAATCTTGAATCTCTGAGGTCTTCTCAGCTCCCGTGACCTTGGACCACCACAGATTCATCATAAAATCCCTGAATCTCTGAGGTCTCCTCAGCTCCCGTGACCTTGGACCACCACAGATTCATATTCACAGATAGCCCTTCCCTACAGCCAGCCCGCCTGCTTTGCCCCTTCGTAGGACATCTGGACCGATTTGGGGACATGGCGGAGGTGAGAGTGTGCCGGCGCCGCTCTCCATGGCTCCTCTGAGCCCTTCGTTCCTAAACCGTATCGGAGAGGCGCCCCCTCCGATTCTTCTGGCTTCGCTGCTGCTTCGCCTCCTCGCTAGACATCGGGGCCGATTTGAGTCATAGCGGTGGTTTGAAGTCTACACCGCTCTCCGTGGCTATTCTTGAGCCCTTCTTTCTGCTACTGTGCCGGAGAGACGCCCCTCCTGCTTCCTTGGACTTTGTTTCTAGACTTTGCTGCCTCCCGTTCTGCGGACAGCTTCCTTGGCGCCCGTGGTCTTTCATCCCTGACCCCTGGTCTCCGGATTGGACACCGCTGCACCCGCTGCCCCGAGCCTTTGCTCATGGACGGTGTGGCTGTGACTTTGGGGCCGACTGGCTTCCTCCCTCCTGACTCGCTGGCTCGTTTCCCCCTCTGGTAGCCCTCTGATGGATTTGCTCCTGTTGTTTTTGGGAAATTTTATTTCTCCCTTTGACTTTCGGACTTGGACGCTTGTGCTCCCCGCCATTTTGTGACTTGCTTCTTTTACTCCCTTTCTCCTGATCCGCCATCTTAGCGATCTCTGAGCTCTTCCTCTGTCCCAGCCGGGCGACCTTTCTATGGTCTCCCCTGTGCCTCTGACCTACTCCTCGCTGTCGAACTCGTTACTATCTCTGTTTCCCTTTCTCGTTTTGTCTCACTCTCACTTTCCTGTCCTTATCTGCCTTCCTCTCCCTCTCTCGCTTTGTTACACTCTCACTTTCCTGTCCTTATCTGCCTTCCTCTCCCTCTCTCGTTTTGTCTCACTCTCACTTTCCTGTCCTTATCTGCCTTCCTCTCCCTCTCTCGCTTTGTTACACTCTCACTTTCCTGTCCTTATCTGCCTTCCTCTCCCTCTCTCGCTTTGTTACACTCTCACTTTCCTGTCCTTATCTGCCTTCCTCTCCCTCTCTCGTTTTGTCTCACTCTCACTTTCCTGTCCTTATCTGCCTTCCTTTCCCTTTCTCTCTATCCCCCCTCTTCCTTCCCCTGCCCCTTCGATTGTTCTTGTCTCCTACTATCTACCGCTTTTACTGCTATCCCACTGCTTGTCGTTGCCTCACCAAGCGTCTCTGTTTTGCCATCCTCAAGTATTCTCATTTCCCTACCCCCTGTTTTTAATGTGTAATTTTTTGTGTAATTTATTGTACCGCTGTTGTTCTCCTCATTGTGTAACCTATGTAAAATGTGTAACTTGCAACTCCCTGTTCCTTATGTAAAGCGCTCTGATACCTACGGGTCTAGCCAGCGCTATATAAAACTCAAGATAAATAAATTCATGATCTCTTACCCCTGTCAAGGTGTCACCTGAGGAATGTGCCCCCTGTGCCCAATCTAAGCCAAGACCAGAGCATCTCTTACTGCTTATGATGCTGGCTTGTGGCTGTGACAGCTTTACTAAATGTCCTTTACTCCACAAGCCCTTGACTTCCAGCACAGACCCCCCTTTCCAACTCTACACACCTCTGTTGGGGGTGAAAACACAGACTCAGCCTTCGTGACTTTGACAGCTGTTCTGATCAGGACATACTCCCCAACCTTTACATCATCATGAGCGTTGTGTCCCTTGCAAAACTCACGTCTCGTTTTTGCTTGTTTCTTTGCCACTCTTGAGCTACCCTGTTCCTTAGTACGTGTTTCTCAACCCACTTCATCCGCCATGTCTACACGTTCCTTTACCTACATTGGGAACAAAGAGCGGTGAACTCTTCTGCCTCTTAATAACAGAAACGGGGTGACCCTTGTTGTACAATGTGCTGCAGTGTTATACTCCCACACCTTCTGTTTAAAGATTGTATTACATCCCTGCCTGAAGCAAGTGCAGTCTGTACGCCCTCTTTGGTTACTTTGCTGCCTCTTCCTGCTTGGCCATTTGAAGATGGTGAATACAGAGCAACACGTAAATGCTTGGTGTCATACCTGGCAAGAATTCACGCATCTGCTCGGAAAAACGCAGGCTGCAGTGGCAGTGTTCATGTGCTTGGTGAGGGGTCTCTCAGGGTGGCATAGTACATATTGCAGCCCTTAGAGACCCTCTCTGGTCACAAGGCCCTTGGTACCACTGGTACCTTTTACAAGGGACTTACATGTGGGCCAGAGGTGTGTCAATTGTGAAAACAAAGGTACAGTTTCTGGAAAGAACACAGGCACTGGGAACCTGATTAGCAGGAACCCAGTGCACATTCAGTCAAAGTTACATTCAGAGTTAGGCAAAAAGTGGGGGTTAACCATGCCAAAAGGAGTACTTTCCTACACTTGCCTTTGCACCATTTGTCATAAAAGGTGGTGTCTCTGAGAATAGTGATCGGTGAGCCAGAGTCCGCCATAACCTGCAACAAAATGTTATCAATAAAGGCATTAGAAGTGGGACCTTTCACCGCAGTGCTTACAGTGCAGCCGCGACCCATGTAGGTAAGAGCAGTGGGGTGGGTGGGGGGGAGGATTTCGACAGACAACGAATTTTCCCTCATGGTAGTCTGTCAAATCCCTCCTGCATCCCCCAATCTGGCCTCACCGGTCCACCGCTCTTACCTTCACAGGCCGCGGCTGTTACAGTGTTACATTCAATGGTGAGTACTACGTTGTTAATGGAATCTGAAACAAAGCTCCTCTGACCTTGGACCAGCACAGATTCATCATAAAATCATTGAATCTCTGATGTCTCCTCACCTCACGTGATCTTGGACCACCACAGATTCATCATAAAATCATTGAATCTCTGAGGTCTCCTCAGCACCTGTGACCTTGGACCACCACAGATTCATCATAAAATCATTGAATCTCTGAGGTCTCCTCAGCTCACGTGACCTTGGACCACCACAGATTCATGCTCTCTTAGCCCTGTCAAGGTGTCAGCTGTGGGTTGTGTCCACTGTGCCCATGTAAGCCAATACCAGAGCATCTCTTACTGCTTATGATGCTGGCTTGTGGCTGTGACAGCTTTACTAAATGTCCTTTACTCCACCAGGCCTTGCCTTCCAGCACAACACCCCCTTTCCAACTCTGCACACCTTTGTTGGGGTTGAAAACACAGACTCACCCTTCGTGACTTTGACAGCTCTTCTGATCAGGACATACTCCCCAACCTTATTTATTTATTTGTATAGCTCAACTAATACCCTAAGGCGTCTAGGCGCTTGGCATCAAACCATATGGTAGCACTGAGATAATACTGAGAAACTTGGGATCTGTAATAAGAGAAGCTATAAGGTAAATAACCAGGTCTTTAGACCTTTCTTAAGAGAGAGCAAGTCTGGCGAGTTTTTAAGCTGAACAGGGAGGCTATTCCACAGTCTAGCTGTGATGTTTACAAAGCTTTTGCCACCCCAGATCGAGTGTCGGGGTTTGGACACCTCTACAAGCTTGTGTGATGAGGACCGAAGATTTCTGGACGGGGTGTACCTGCGGAATCAGTTAATAAGATAGTCTGGGCCGTGTTTATGAAGGGTTTTGAAGGCAATGCATAGGGCCTTGAAATTAATATGTTTTTCCACGGGTAGCAAATGGAGGGCATTAAGGGCCTGCTTGGCTGAGGAGTATTTAGGAATGCCAAAAAGCAGACGAGCCGCAGAGTTTTGAAGAACCTGCAGCTTAACAAGGAGTCCCTTATTTATGCCGACCAGAAGGGCTTTGCAATAGTCCAACCTGGACAAAACACGTGCCGAGACCACCGTTTTTGTAGTTCTGGAGGTATAAAAGGAAAACAAATTCTCAAAATTTTCAATGTAGATGATGTAGATGATGTGAGCTCCTTCACGTGCTGGGAAAAGGACAGGGATGTATCAAAGACAACTCCCAGGTTTTTTGCCTTAGTGGCTGGAGTGGGAAGGGGACCCAGTTCCAGAGGCCACCTATCGGAGGACCAGAAGGATGGATCTCTGCCAAAAACTAAAACTTCAGTTTTATTTGAGTTTAACTTGAGGCAGTTCTCTAACATCCATCTGCTCACCTGTTGCATACAGGCTTGAAAGTTATGGGATGTGTCCTGAATATTATTTGAAATGGAGACAATGATCTGTGTATCATCGGCATATGATGCTATAGCAAAACCGTATGATTTAATCAATCTTGCCAGCGGGGTAACATACACGTTAAAAAGGGTTGGCTCAGAGAAGAGCCCTGTGGGACCCCGCATGGGAGCTTGAAGCTATGTGACCCAAAGCCATCCAGTTCCACTACTTGTTCTCGATCTGTCAGGAAAGATTTGAAGAGAGAGAGGGCTACGCCTGCTATACATATTACTTGGAGGCAAATTATCAGGAGGCTGCAATCTACGGTATCGAACGCCGCCGAGAGATCCAGAAGAATCTAGGTGGCCATACCTCATCCTTTACATTTTCATGAGCGTTGTGTCCCTTACAAAACTCACGTCTCGTTTTTGCTTGTTTGTTTGCCACTCTTGAGGCAACCTGTTCCTTAGTACGTGTTTCTCAACCCACTTCATCCGCCATGTCTACACGTTCCTTTACCTACATTCGGGAACAAAGAGCAGTGAACTCTTCTGCCTCTTAACAGCAGAAACGGGGTGACCCTTGTTGTACAATGTGCTGCAGTGTTATATTCCCACACCTTCTGTTTAAGGAATTGTTTTACATCCCTGCTTGAAGCAAGTGCAGTCTGTACGCCCTCTTTGATTACTTTGCTGCCTCTTCCTGCTTGGTCATTTGAAGATGGTGAATACAGAGCAACGGGTAAATGCTTGGTGTCATATCTGGCACGAAATTCACGCATCTGTTCAGAAACAAAATGAGAACCAATGTCTATGATCAAAAACTTTGGTGACCCTTCTATGGGAAATACCTGCTCCAAAAACTCTGTTGCAACACCTGTAGATGCTGATTCAACAAAGGGAAAGTACAACCATTTTGAGTAATAATCAACCAGCAGGATGGTGTTCCTCATGTCACCTGGTAAAGATGTATATGGCCCTGCAAAATCAAGGCCTAACTTCTCCCAGGCCGTGTCAGGATATGGAGTGGGATGTAAAGGTGTTTTACTGAGTCTCCAATGTTTATCAGACAGGAGACGTTCAGAACACTTATCAGTTACCTGTTTAACATGAGCATCTATGGCAGCCCACCAATAACGTTGTTTTATGCTCATGGACGTAATGGTCGCCCCAAATGACCCTGGTGTGCTTTGGAAATTATAAGATTGCACATTTTAACTGGCGGTACATGTAAATCGCCTCTTAACACCAATCCATTGGCAACCGACAATTCATTTGCAACTTGGGCAAAAGTTTTCAAATCGCCCTGCAAACACCGCACTCAGGTCAACCATGAACAATGCACTGGCTAACCTTCTTTAAGACCTCATCATTTTGACATGGCATCAAACCAGTCACCCGCTTTGAGCATGGCATCGCACTCATGCACAACATCAACAGAAGCAACACGTTCAACGTAATCTACCTCGCAAGTCATCAACGTCATCAGTCTGCCCAGAAATCTTTGCCACCTGATACATGTCTTATGCTGAAAGTGTATTCGGGCAATTTTGACACCAACCTAGTTAACCTTGCTGACACATTGTTGTGAATACCCCCGTGAAGTTATAGATTAAAGGCTTATGGTCCATGTGTAACAGAAGTTTACGATCCTATACCTACATTTTGATTATTTGAACTGCTCAGATGGATGCTAGAGCCTCACGTTCAATTGTGCTGTATTGCTTTTCAAACTATCTCAGTGACCTGGAGGCTAATGCAATTGCCTGCTCTTTGCCCCTCTGCCATCCGACTAACGACCGCCCCAAAACCCTGCAAACTAGCGTCAAAGGCGATAATGGAGGTGCAAACTTCACGAAACGCACTGAGAGCTGGCGCTTCTACCACCCAATCTATAACTTTGTCAAAAGCAAATTGCATTGCATCTGAGGATAGAAACTTCCTTCCCTTCCTAAGTAGAGACCTTAAGGGCATAGTACTCGGCAAGGCCTAAGAAGAAGAGCAAAGCCTCTCTATCAGCAGGTGTTCTTGCTTCCTTGATGGCCTTAATCAGGCAAAACCTAGGTTTTATGCCTACATCAGACATGGTGCATCCCAAATACTCCAACTCATTGTTGGGAAATGTGCACTTCTCTTTCCTGATTGCCATCCCTCTCTGTGTTAATATGTATCAGACCTTCTCTAGTGGGGTGGGATTGTGTTTCTCTAGAGAGTTGGCAAATACCATAATGTCGTCCTGTACGCTTGTACACCTTTGAGGCCGGCAAAAGGAAGGTCCATGAGCTTCTGGAACACGCCAACCCAAACAGTAGCCTCAAATATTTGTAGGCACCGAAGGGTCTGACAAAGTCGTCAACTCCTGTGAGTCTTTGTCTAGAGCTACCTGGTTGTATGGCGACCTCAAATCAATGATGGAAAACCACTTTGCCCCACCCAAATTGGCTAACATTTCTTTGATTTTGGGTAGGGGTGCCAGTCTACAAGGATGTTTGCATTCAGGGTGCGCAAATCGGCACAGAGCCTGATTTCACCTGATTTCTTACGGGCATCCCACTGAGGGGATTCCACAGGTTCTATGATACCCTGAGTACATATGTCTTTTAGCATTTGTTTTAACTCTTCTCTGACGCTCAACGGGACTTGACGTACCTTGTGGATAAAAGGTTGAGCATGAGGTTTAACCCTAATGTGGTGTTGAAAACTGTTAACTGTCCCTACCTGTTCACGGAACAGATACTTAAACTTGAGCAATATGGCTTTGACTGGTTCTTTTAAGCTGCAGACCAGACTCGCTGGCATGCCACCAACAGCTACAGGATTGCTTGAACCAGGTATAAGGTACAAATCCATTTTTGCAAGGTCTTGCCAACCAATGGTATCTTTACCTTTAACAGCAACATACACTTTCGTAACTGTCTCTCTTCCTGAACAATTCACCTTAGCTGTGACACAACCCAACATGTCAATGTCTCCGAACGCTTTAGGGCAGACGGCAGGTGGAGTGGGTACCTTGATGTAGGAAGCTGGCTCTGTATAAACGATACCAAAGTATGGTATAGTGTACACAGAGTCCAGTGGATCCCCAGAGGAATAGCAGAGGGTAAAGTAAATAATAATAATGCTCTCTTTTGTGGTAGTGTTGGCGAGCAGTTAGGGTTATCAGAGGGCAGTGCTAAGCATTTCTTGTACACAATCAGGCAAGAAATGCTTACACACACTCAATGACTAAATCTGACACCAATTGGTTGTAAAAATATTACTATTTGTATGTTTATCACTTAGAACCAAAGATACTTCATTGCAGTAAAATACGGTTTGTAAAATCACAGTTTTTAAGCATAAAAAGTAGACCCAGTGCATTTCTCAAACTGTTCAACGTTAACCTATGGAGGGAAAACAATGTTGTAATTTCACAGGTAAGTACACAACTTACAATTCCAGTCTTCGGGTTTTAGGACCAACACTGGTCAAGGGTCAGATAAATGTGGGGGCTGCACCACCAGCTGCACTGGGGCGGTCGGGTGCAGAGGTCAAATTTGGTCACTATGGCCCAATGTTAGTCAGTAGAGACTGGGGGCACTCAAAGAGGTGCCGGTTGCAGGTAGGTAAAATTGGAGTTGGGGTCAATCTCCAGGGGTTAGGACCAGCACTGGGGGGGCCACGAGGTAGTACCAAACACACACCCTCAGCGGCAGAGAGGCAGCTGCTTGCAGAGTGCCATCACGGCGACGGGCGCCCAATGCAAAGCAATGGAGACTGAAGATTTCGAATAAAGGCTGCAGGCTCGGCCCAGGAAGCTGGACGAAGGGAACCAGTGGGATGTTGAAGGGCACCTGGGCACTGTCGGTCGGGCTCCCCAAGGCCTGGGGGCTGCGGGTGCAGGGGTGTCCTTTCAGGTCGCAGATCCTTACCGGAGCTGGTCGAGATTAGGGGATCCTTTGTGTTGAGGCAGCAGGCGTCGTCGTGGAGTCCAGGAGAGGTCACTTCTGGGTGGACTCAAGCTCAGGACCGCTGAGGAACCTTCTTAGGACCAGTGGGCCACTTTGACTCGAGCCGGAGGCTTTGGTTGCAGAGGTAGGTCCGGAGGTTTGGTTGTGCGGTTCAGCAGGGCACTGGAGCTCTTCCTGTTGGTTTCTTTGAGGACAGGGCCACTGTCCTCAGGAGTTCTTGGTCTTTAGGGAAGGCAGGCAGTCCTCCCAGAGTTGTGGAGGTCACTGGGCCTGAAGAGCGAGCCACTTTTTGGTGCAGGTTTCTTCAAGGGCTGCAGACAGGCCGTTAGGGCTGGGGCCACGTCAGTTGTCGTCTGAAGTCTTCACTTCTGGTACAGCTCTTCGGTTCTTTTTCTTCTTTAGGTCACCAGGAATCTGAGGATCAAGGTTCAGGGGTGCCCCTAAATACTCAATTTATTGGCGTTACAGGTACTGGCAGATAGTAGCCAATGGGCTACTTACCTTTATGGTGACTACACCCTTTGTATGTCCACTCCCCTTGGGGAGAGGGCACACCCCTAATCCTATTGGCTAAAATCCTCACAACCAATATGGAGGATTTTCAAAGGAGGGGGTCACTTCAGCTCAGGACACCTTAGGGGTGGTCCAGGCTGGGAGGGGACACACTTCTCCTGCTTACTAATTTTCCAGCTGACCTTGCTGCCAAAAGTGCGGCTTTGTCAGGGGGGCGGGCATCTCCACTAGCTGGAGAGGCCCTGGCTAGCATAACAAGGGGCAGGAAGCCTTTGAGGCTCACCACCCTTCAATGCTGTTCCTGCTTGGGGGATAGAAGCACCTCCACCCAGAGCAGGCTTTGTTTCTGACCCACAAGAGCACAAGTCTCCCATCTCAGGGGGTCAGATACATGTCTGGAAGTGGCAGGCTGGTGCAGACCAGTCAGCTACACACCAGTGGGTTGGTAGGTTCTCAGGGGGCACCTCTGAGGTGCCCTCTGAGTGCATTTATTAATGAATCCAACACTGGCATCAGTGTGTGCTCATTAATCTGAGATGTTTGGTACCAAACATCTTGGGATTCCGTGAAGCCACAATTGGAGCTGTGGAACTTGTATTGACCAGCTGCCAGCCCATGTACTTGATATGGCTTCACTATGCACTTATAATGCCTAAGAATAGACTTATACACTATAGGGGCATATATGCTTGTGCAGTTATGCCCTCACCAGAGGTATAGTACACCCTGCCTTAGGGCTGTAAGGCCTACTGTAGGGGTGACTTACCTATGCCTTTTGCAGTGCTGGCAGGCCTGGCACACAGGGATGTTGACACTTTTAGCTGCACCAAAACATGCAGGCTGGAGTGGCAGTGTGCATTTTTTTTAATTCTCTTTATTTAGATTTAACACAAATAACAGACAGACATATGCATCTGTATGGTCGTACAATGGTTAAGCAATTGAAAAGCAAGCACATGTCAATATCAGATGACAACATATCCTACGTCATAGGACAGGGCTCTCGATGATCCATTTATGACCAACCTGGTCCACCGTGCTCTCCTCTTCCCCTCCCCCCGGTCTCTCAACTGTTCCATTTCTCTTTATATTCCCTATACTGTGTGAGATAACACATATCTTCGCAGAGGATCCCATATGTCTCTTGGCCTAGAATTTGGGGGGAGAAGTTCAGCATATGTTGTGATTGTTTTTGCCACAATATAAGGTCTTGGATCCAGTCTGTAAATTTGGGTTTTCTACCTCACCCATACCTACAGGCACCCCTTCTTTTAGCCAATAATAGCCTCAATGCAACGAATTTCCTATGGGCAGCACCAATATCCTCAGTACATCCCAGTAGGGTCATCACTGGGGAGGCCGGAAGTGACACTCCCACCATCTCTCCTAGGGCCTCCAAGACCTGCTGCAAATATGTCTTGAGCGGTGCACATTCCGACGCTAAATGCAGGAAGTCCACGTCCCCACGTCCACATCTATCACATCTATCATCTTCTTGCAGTTTAAACCTGTGCATCTTCGCCGGGGTTTAGTATAAACGATGGAGAAACTTATAATGTATAATCCGCAAGCGACTGTTGGCAGAAATGTTCCCAGTTTGGTTTCAGCTATATGTCCATTGTCTGTCCAACAGTAGTATACCCAGATCTGTCTCCCATCGCGCTCTGGAAGGTGCGGGGGTTAGTGTCTGGGATGTCTGTGTGGTACGATATAGAAGGGAGACTACGTGTTGCGGGGGGGTGCTTTGTAGAATAATGTGTAGTGGGCCTAGCGTGAGTGGCTCCCTGGGAAAGTCCGAAGTAATTGCCTTAACACTCTGCCGGAGTCTCACATATAGGAACAGTTCCATGGGCGCAGGCTCACAGTGATGAAAGAACTGTTGCTTAGTTTTTAAAATCCCACTGTTATATAGGTCCCTCCACGTATTCACTTTATATTTTTGTAACATCCGTCTGCATCCTACTTCTTGCGCCGCTTCTAATGTCGGATATTGTGAAATGTGTAGCCTTGATGAGTACAGCATTGGTATCTCCACTCTATTGGTGATGCCCCTCCATGCAGCGTTCGTGCAATCTACTGGGGTGGGGTCCGAGTCTCTACTTTTTGGCTTGTGTGTGATAAATCCCGCCAGCGGTATAGGGTCCATATACCCTTGTTCAACAGCTAAATGTGGCATATACAGAGGAGAGTGAAACCAATATGTGGCGAAGTGCGCTTGAGCACATAAATAATATAAGTGCAAAGAGACGCGTTAATATGCTCCATTGAAGCCTGAGTTGTTTCCCTCCCCACACTAATCTGACCATTTGCGATTGAAGCGTTTAAAAAAAAATCCTACCCGGGTTGTATGGTATGTTTAGGAAAAGGTACAATAGTTTGGGTAGTATTATAATTTTGATCAGTGATTTACGCCCTGCCATAGATAGGAGTAGTGTGATCCAGCGCGTCATCATGTCCGTCAGGGATGCCAGGAGTCTCCCATAATTGGCACGCATAAGGTCCGCCCTGTCTCTAGCAAATGTTATCCCTAAATATTTCACCTCCGTCAGCCACCACTCTATGGGGTAGTCTCAAGGGTACGGGTGGGTGGCCGGCATGAGTGGAAAAATCTGCGTCTTCTCCCAAATAATGTTAATTCCAGAGATGCCTCCAAATGCAACAAACTCTCGCAATATTGGATTAAGACTAATTTGTTGATTTCGGACACAGAGCGTGATATCATCAGCGTATAGGGATACTAAGATTTGCCTCTTGGGGTATTGAATCGCATGCTCCCGGTATTGCTGGCCCAGCTTGGCCGCAAGGGGTTCTACAGGCGATGCAAACAATAGAGGTGAGAGCGGGCAACCCTGACTCGTTCCCCACGAGATTGAGAAAGGGGGAGATCTCACGCCATTTACCAGCGCTCTGGCCTGTGGCCTTTTATACAAAAGTCATATCCAGGCGAGGAACCCGGGAGGAATCCCCATGCGTCCCAGCACCCCCAGCAAGTACTCCCACTCCACCGAATCAAACGCTTTGGTAGCATCTAAAAAGACCGCCACCGCTTCTAGGTCCGGGTCCACATCTTGTAATAGCAAAAAAAGGTGCGCAAATTTTGCGAGGTTGACCGCCCAGGGAGAAACCCTGCCTAATCGGGCAGTACAAGGGAGCTCATGAGAAGACTCAGTCTGTTTGCAATCACCTTGGCTAATATTTTAACGTCGCAATTTATAAGGGATAATGGCCTGTATGACTCACACTCATCCCCAGGTTTCCCGGGCTTTCACAAGGACACTATCATCGCCTCTCTCATGGACTGGGGAGAATTCCCTCCTCCCTAGCCTCATCATATACCTGCTTAAGTATGGGGGTCAAGGCGTCTACATGCGCCTTATAGAAGTCGGCCGGAAGTCCATCCGAGCCAGGGGCCTTGCCGCAGCGGAGTTGCATCACGGATGCTCTAATCTCGTCCTCTTCGATTTCCGCCGCCAGAAACTCCCTTTGTGCCTCTCCAATCCACCTCAGCACTACATCTTCCAAGTATGTCGCTAGGGGAGTATCCTGCTCCCCTCTAGAAGAGCATAAGGATGAGTAGAATGTGGTAAAAGTCTGCATGATCCTAGGCGTATCCTTATGTAAGTTTCCATTCGCGTCTCGTATTTCCAGTACATAATTTGCGAATCTAGGGCGGCGAAATTAGTCCGCCAATGCTCTCCCTGGCCTTTTTCCTTCCCCGTATCTCCTTGCTCTAAAGTACCGGCCGCGGAACAGGCTTTCCATTTCTGCCTTTTCCCAGTATTCCGTCATTTTATCTCTGAGGGCTACTTGTGTGACCCCTGTGGGGGAGTTTGGAGCTCACCTTCCAATTTTGTAATGTCTATCTCTAGCCGGGTGAGGGTATTACGTATGTCTCAAAGTACTCATCCCCCTTTTGCAATACATGTTCCCCGGATAGTGACTTTGAAAGCCTCCCAAAATGTGGTGAGGCGGGGGACCGACCCAACATTTAGTTTAAAAAAGTCCTGTATTTCTTGTCCCACTTCGGATTTAAAAACAGGGTCCAACAAAGTTGTTGGAAGTAGTTGCCAAGTTATATTTGGCATGCAGTCCACCGGGGGGACCAACACAATTCGAACCAGGGTGTGGTCTGACAGGGTGCGAGCAAGGTGTTGAACCTGTGCCACCCAAGTTCCCATCCCTCTGGAGATAATCCAGTAGTCCAGTCTGGACCAGGCAGAGTGGAGTGTGGAGTAGTATGTGCCTTCCTCAAGCTGGGGGTGTGTGTGTCTCCATGCATCTATAAGATAATGGTCTGTGAGTATCTGTTTCACTTGTCTCTGTGTGGCTGTATAATGTTGTGGTAGGGGTCTTGACCTATCTTTGTGAGGTTCTAAAGTCGTATTGAGAGCTCCTCCCCATATCACATATGTGGATCCTATTTCCAACACCTTCCCCCAGAGGACATTGTAAAATGCCGGGTCATCTATATTGGGCCCATAGCAGCCCACCAGTGTGATAGAATATGTTGCCAGCCTTCCCCACATAATGCTGTAACGCCCTTGCATGTCTTGCATCGACCCCATTGCCACATATGGTGTATCCCTCCTTACTAGTATCACCATGCCCTTAGCATACATAGAGTACATAGAGAAGCATCTGTGTGTCACCCACCATGAGGCAAATGTAGGGTCTGTGCGGGGCGCAATATGCGTTTCTTGTAACATGGCTATGTGGATATTGTGCCTATCCAAATAGGCAAGGACTTGTTTACATTTGCGGGGGTTCCCCAACCCTCGGACATTCCAGGTTAATAAATTTAGTCCTACATTACCCTGTGTTCCCATCATTCAAGGGGGAAGAGAGCATATTGCGTCTTACAGTTAGAGACACCCATCCCCATAAATTGTAGTGTATATGCTGATTGCTATCTCCCATGTTAGGACATGTACCATATGATTGATAAGATGCATTGCCCCTCCCACCCCCTCCCACATCGACAACCCCAACTTGTCGAAGACATAGAACCCTCGCTCCCCACCCTCTGATTCCCCTAATGCGCCTGTTGTCATATTCGGGGGTTCTTCATACCTCACAGTTGCTGGGCTTGAGACACCACCCTGGCGTTGTGTGGTCGTCCCATCCTCACGCTCCACATAGTTGTGGGCTCAAATACAGTTCCCCATAGCTCACAGTGCAAGGTGTATTTATTGGTCAAACAGACAAAAAGAATTCGGAAACGAGAACAAGTGTACCGAGGAGAACTACCTCTGAAGAAAGAAATGCAGACAAGAGGGGATAAAGAAAGATGGAAGAGGGATGCAAGAGGGAAAAGAGATCAGTGAGATACAGAATCAGTGAGGAAATGAGAAGGTGTTCACAACTGTCCAGGAGGGATCTCCTTCCGGGGTGGTTATTCCTAGGGGGACATCGCTGCCAACCCCCACTGTTCACGGAAGGGGGAGGGGCCCGGGTGCAGCGCCATCGGAGTCTAACATTTTCCAATGCCTTATTAGCAATTATTCCAAGGCTCGCTACTGTTGTGTCCTGCTGGACACAGTCTAGTGTTTCTGCCAGCCACTCCCTCGAGGGCTGGCCCATACACACACACCCCCACCCATCCAACACAGGCGTCACCAGTCAGGTGACCCTGGGGATAAAAGAGCCCGAGTGCACGTGCTCGTGGCTAGTTTCCAGTACCATACCTAAGTGTCCGTGTCGTCCTTCCCACAGTATGTGGGCCTAGGGCCCACAACATCACATTGGCAACGAGTGGGTCGTATCCCATGTGTGATGTAGCAGCCGCCTCCCAGTTCCTGGTGGAGGGGGCATAGCCCGAGGCACCCGCACCTACTGCCGCCACCGCCCTGACCAGACCTGCGGCGGGAGAGCATCACTAAAGGGTGAAATGCCGAATCCGGACTTGGGCCCCAGGCGCCCGCACAGTCCCGCAGTGTGAGAGGAAACACCCCTGCCGCACCAGCATCACGGCAGAGGGTGAAGATACTGCGCCTACACGCTGGCTCTCCAATGCCGGCCGGTAAAAAGAAGGTCAGTGAACCAGTCACAGCGGCCCAAGAGGTATGACCCCCCCCTCTGCCTACTGAGGTGCCCGTCGGCTTCGCTGCCTGCCGCCATCTGCCGCGGAGTGGGAGGAAGAAGCGGCGCCTTCCCCAAGATGTGTGGCTCAACCCATAACGTGGCCCGAGCAAAAGCGTTTCCCCAGGGAGAGGCGCGATAAGCGTAGGTGTTCGCAGCCTACCGCGACTGCCCGTCGTGCCTGCGGATACCTCGCGGGGGGAAAAGAGAGAGGCCGCTGTCCCTGCCACGGCTGTCGTGTCCCTGGAAGGGGGAAGAGAAGGGCGAGAGGAGAGGCCAGCCGGCGCAAGGAGATGGAAATGCTCTGTGGGGGAAGAGAGCGGCATGCAGGAGGAAGTGGTGTGGCCAGAAAGAAGCCTGTCACACCAGGGCTGTGCAACCCCCATATCGGCATAAGTATACACATGCATTCAATGGAAGGTCTGGTGTGCCTGGCCTGAAAAAAAAAAGTAAACTCAGCAGGCAAAGAAGGTATGGCCGCCGCCCATGGGGAGGTCTGCAGCGGAGTGAACCTCGACCGGTGGTAGTGGCGGCGGGTGAGAGGGAGGCACGGCTGTGCAGCAGCCGCTGGTGGAGAGCATTCCCTTCTGCCTGCCCCAACAACGCCTGCGTTTTGCGAAGTGAAAAAAAAAAAACAGGGGAATATCTTACAGCTGCCGCCCTTAAAGTATAACTAGATAAGCAGACGGCATTCTTCAGAGGAGATACACTGCAGGCTGTTCCTCCCTGATTGCGGGCTTGGAGTGCTGCCTGCCTGTTCGTACTTCTGCACTTTTCTTGATGTGGTGTACGTTCAAAGCACCACCTGGCGGCCGCTTGCGGTACCGCACCGGCCCTGACGCAGCACATCTTTAATGAGGAAAAGCAGCCGGCATAGCAAGGACAGCCTCGCTAGGATTGCTGCGCCTTACCGGCCTAGGCGAAGGGGAAGCACCAGAAGTGCTACAGTCCCTCAGGGCAAACCACTTGCCAATACGTTGCACCCTGTATAGGGGAGAGAGAAAGGACTACCTGAGTCATAAGCCCACTAAAAGATACTGTCTGTAGAGCCTGCACCAAGCGCTACACTGAAACACGGCCAAGAGCAGAGGCACCATGCACCAGAAGGATAAAGGCCAAGGCGTGTCCCCTAGAGGGGGAGGGCCTGTTTTGACATGAGAGTGAGAGAACCCAAACTGTTTCCAAAAGAGGCAGTGCAGATGAGCTCACTTGTATTGCCCATAGAGACTACTAACTCTCACGACGGACTGCTGGGCTCAAAGCTGCCCCAGCCAAGAAAGCTATCCTAGCAGCGAAGAGGAAACTTACGGACTTTTCTCCTAAAAGAGGGGAAGATCATTCATGATCCTGGTAGCAGGACGTCATCACTGCAACAAAGAGCAAACACACAGGGCACAAGCGGACAGCACCCATGAGGACTAGCTGCCAGCCCCACCACTGCCTGAGCAGAGCCCATGCCAAGAGGGCAGCTATACAGTGCATGGCTGCATGAAAAGAGCAGCACCAGTTGCCCAACCAGCACTACCTGGCACCCTTCGACAATCAGGGAGAATGTCACATGGTGTGACCAAGCATGCAGAAACCAAGGCAGGAACCAACGTCATGACAGCGCAGCCTCAAGGTGCGAGAGCAGTGCCCTCGAGCGAAGAGTAGGCGGAAGGGAGATTACCGCCATCTGCGAAGCACCAAGGAGATCCCAGAGGAGAGTTGCACGTCCCCTAGTGGCAAGCTGCCACTGACGCAAGAGAAGAGAGACCCGTACCTCCCACAGTGATCCAGAGTTGCAGCCGGAATACTCTGTCGAGGAGAAGGGTATGGAAGGCACTACAGAACGGATCCCTCAAGTATACCTACCTCCACTGCCGTCCCTGAAAATGGCTGACGCACCTGAGAAGACGCCCAGTCCTTTTGACAGGACCGGACCGGTGACTGGTCCGTGACGGGAGAAGATGCGTAGTCCAAAGAACACGACGGAGTGAGCAGGAGGTCCCTGTGAGAATGCGTGGCCTTTCGCCACATTTCAGAGCATGTGTAGAAGCAACATGCATTGCGTGGCTTTTCGCCACTTTTCAGAGCAGGTGTAGCAAAGACCTGCATTGTGTGGCCTTTCGCCACATTTCAGAGCATGTGTAGAAGAAACATGCATTACGTGGCCTTTCGCCACTCTTCAGAGCAGGTGTAGAAGCGACCTGCATTGCATGGCCTTTCGCCACCCTTCAGAGCATGTGTAGAAACGACATGCATTTGCGTGGCCTGTCGCCACTTTGCAACGGTTACACAGAAGACATGTGGCCAGACGCCACTCTACCCATGAAGCGAAAACCAAGGAAAAGAGAGTGTGGCACGTTGCCACATTTTGCAGAGAAGAAAAGGAGTGGAGAGATAGGAGGGTGACAATCCTATCCCAGGAAAGCAGACGGCAACAGGTGCGCAGGAGAAGTCAACTAAAGGGGACCAGAACGAGTACTCGTACCATCACCTGAATGCACCTTCTAAGATACGACAGCCACTGGGGTACGGTGACGTCATTCTTCACAGTGACCGTCCAGCCACCTGTCACCGGCTGCTTAAAGGAAAGGGCATCCCTGTTTGCTTACACACATGCCGAATAAGAAGAGTTGCACCAAGTGTCCGACGAGTATCATGACTGCAAAGAAACGCCAGTCACCCCTACTCACTGCCAGTCATCACCACCTGTTGTACAAGTCGTCTCATGGCAGCCACTCCATCATTTGCCATGTGCATCACCACCATCCCTGGAGCATCAAGTACCCCGACTGGAGTCCTGCACCAATGCTATACAGAGCGACGATCTGAAGACCCAGTGGCCATTTGTTAACTGGCGTACATCCTGATCCTGGTAGCGAGAGCATGTTCTGACCAGAACACATCCACCCCTGAAGTTGCACGAGTGACTAGGCGGTGGCTCCGAGGTGGTCTTGCGGCTGTCTAGATGCAGACACGTGCATACCCAGTGCAGCCCATATGCAGTCCCGTGGCAACTCATCCAAGGGGCCTCCCCCAAGCGTGAGAGATGGACTTTACTTTGCCCCACCAATGGATTCCAGGAAGTAGCCAGGCCATACAACCGGGACTTCAACAGGTCACAGAATGTAAAGACTGTCGTCAAGGGATCAATCGACATCATCGTCAGGTGTTTACAATGGACTCCACCTACGCTCCTGATGCACCTATTTTGAACTATAAGACACTCAGTGACTCACAGCAAGAGTACGCTGGACCGACGAACATCACAAAGGTGGACTGTCACTCAACTGACGCACAGCTGAAAGGTCCGGACTTCATCAGCACTGTGTTCGTGTCCAGATATACCTGGTTAAAGTATGAATATGTGCCAAGATGTCTGGGTGCTCCCAGCTGCACCTGTCCACCGCTGTCCTGCGAACTACATCTCTGAACTGTGAGCCTTCAGTTATTTTTAATTGTTTTCTCATTCCTTCCCATAGGTTGGACTCTTGTTTGTTGTGTTTCGTTTTAATAAAATTTGGGAGGAATGTTGTATCCTGCTGGACACAGTCTAGTGTTTCTGCCAGGCACTCCCTCGAGGGCTGGCCCATACACACACCCCCCACCCATCCAACACAGGCATCACCAGTCAGGTGACCCTGGGAATAAAAGAGCCCGAGTGCACGTGCTTGTGGCTAGTATCCATTACCATACCTAATTGTTACTTGTCCGTGTCGTCCTTCCCACAGTATGTGGGCCTAGGGCCCACAACATAACAGCTACAAATGCGGGATCACCCAGGATACCATCCAGTACCCTCCACTCGACATCCTTTTCATCCTTGTTCCGATAGTGGGGACGATGCTCGTCTCGACGTTGTGTCCCAATCTCTGCCATTTGAAGCTCTGTTGGCACACTTTAGGTAGTCCTCCAATTGTTGTGGGTTTCTTTCCTTGGTGTGTAATGTGAAGACGCGCCGGATACAGCATTGCATAGTCTATTTGGGCCATCTGCAGTTTCTTTTTGACTGGTGCAAACTTCTTCCTGGCCTCCTGCACCAACATTGTGAAATCCGGGTAGAAGGCTATTTTATTTCCCTCAAATTCTAGTTGCTTCTGCTCTTTGGACAGGCGGAGAACTGCATCCTGGTGCCGATAATTTAGGATCGCAATTATCGGATGTGGGGGCGCACCCCGAGGGGGACGGAGCCCAAGCGAGCGGTGTGCTCTTTCAACCACTAGCTATGCGGAGAGGGCACCTGCTCCAAACAGCGTTTTCAACATGCTTTCTACATAATCCTCCATTCTCCCCGAATTGGTGCTCTCGGGCACTCTCATAATGCGCACATTATTGCGGCGCGAACGCGCTTCTAAGTCTTCATTTTTGGCAGCGATAACTTTCAATGGGCATTCCATTTGTGCAAGTTGGTTCTTTCTTCCATCAGAGGTCTCCTCTAGTTCTGAGATTCTATGCTCTGCTTCTTGCAGCCTGCCATCAATGTTTTTCTAGTTTTTGTGCCAGGAGGTCAACTCAGGAGCACATCGAGTCCATCTTGCCTTCTATAGAAGTAAGGCTCTGCTTCATAGTCCTCAAGAGGGTCTTCACATCATCCTCAGCAGACTATTGGTTGACTGGGGGCCCCTTCGCCATCTCTCTTTCGGTGTCCCTTGATTAGGACCTCACTGATTTTCGGGGTTTGAAGGACAGCCTAGCTTGCTTGCCCTCCGATCTGCCCATGGTCGTCTTCCTTCCCGTGTTTCTAGCCTCAGGGGGCCCCTCCCACTTTGCGCTGTGTCGACCGAGCAGAGGGGGTTCTTATCAGTCTCTTAGGGGGTTAGTCCCTACTAGTGCCGTCACTTGCCTCACCCCAACCAGGTGTCTCTCCTGCATAGTGCCGGGGGTTTGCGTGATGGTGCTACGATATTCTGGGTCTGCAGTCCTTGCTTTTTCCCCTGAGTTTGGTTAGGTCAACGCGGAGCCTGTTACTCCTTTCCTAGGCTTCTATGCACAGTACCCACTCTCTCCTCTCCTCACAGCTGCCATCCAAACTGTTGTGCTGATATATCGGACAAAATCCCCTGTGGCTCCTACGTAGGTATCTCCCTCTTCCCTGCAGCCCAAGTCGGCAATCAGCGTGGCCGGGGGGAGGAATACCACTCACTGCCCAGGCAGCCACCTGCCTCGTGGGGCGCACTGCAGCCCTGCCTCTCCTCTCCGCTAGTCTCCCGTGGGGGGGGGGGGTTTGCATGCACGCCTTTTCCCCCGCTCAGCTCCTCACCTGTGCCGCTCGTACTTCGCCCGCCTCTCCCCTCGGGGCTCCCCACGTATCAGAGCACGCCGTGCCAGCCGCAATTTCCCTCCATGGCGGCCAGCCCAAGACCTGCTCTCACGTCTTCCTCAAAGGAGTCCCGGGTACGTGTATGCCCTGCCCGCTTCACGTCCTCCTTCTCACATTGGTCACAAGGGCATCCGCGGTCTGTTGCGATGTTTCCAACTCCGGGTACCTCTTGGCAAGGCCTCCCCTCAAGGCCTTATTTTTTGCCGTAGTAGACCGCAGTGCCTCCGCCAAGCCACCGGCAGAGTCCTTACCATCCCTCACCACCAGTGGGGGGTTATAACCCGTGGCGACCACCACACACAGAGCCGTCACTTAGCTCAGTATTTCAGCATATTTTAGCCTTCAGCATTGGTGTACGGGCAGGATTTTTGTCAGATTTTAAGCCCGGGCCGCGGGAGCCTCACAGACATGCTGCCATCTTGCCCGTGCGCCCCCTAGCACCCCCCTGCAGTGGCAGTGTGCATGTGTCTTAGTGTGGCATAATACATGCTGCAGCGCTTAGAGACCCTCTCTGGTCACAAGGCCCTTGGTACCACTGGTACCTTTTACAAAGGACTTATATGTGGGCCAGAGGTGTGCCAATTGTGGAAACAGAGGCACAGTTTTTTGGAAAGAACACAGGCACTGGGAACCTGATTAGCAGGAACCCAGTGCACATTCAGTCAAAGTTGCACTCTGAGAATAGTGATCGGTGAGCCAAAGTCTGCCATAACCTGCAACAAAACGTTATCATTAAAGGAATTACAAGTGGGACCTTTCACCGCAGTGCTTACAGTGTTGCATTCAATGGTAAGTACTACGTTGTTCATGGGATCTGAAACAAAGTTCACCTCCGCATCTACACTACTGATGTGGAAACCGGCTTTGCTGCTCCCATACATCATCTGAAAATGTCCAATTTTCTTTCATGACAAACAACGTTTTCCATTGGCTGGACTGCATCACATAATTGCTATGGTGGTTCCTGGAACGGCACCTATAACAAGCGGTTGATCCTTTCTTTACGTTCCCTTTCTTTGTAGATGCTTTTCCTTTGGCGTTCACAATGCAAACAGACTCAGTATCTTGATCTGGGGTTGTCTCTGTGATGGCATTGACTGATGCTTCAGCATTTAAAACCTTCAAGGAGATTAGGTGTGAGAAGCTGGCCTATATATGATGTACACTTATGTAAGTGGGTACCTTGCACCAGTCCAGACAATTCTTATGGTGATTTAAGAGGTCTTAGACAACCTTAGAAAGCTCTCTAAGTGGTAGCTGTGGAGAGCAGCCTTCAGGCTTAGTCCAGAAGGAGTGTAAAGCAGCTTGTTTTACCAGAATGCAATCTTATAGTATAGATTAAGTGAAAAAGAACCACACAAGGTTTTTATAAAAAGATGTATTTATTATATAATACTCTCTAACACATACAAATATCTCCTACCCGGAGATATGCACAATGCACACAATACTTAGCAAAGAAACACAGTTAATAGCACGTAATACACAGTGGACCCCAGGGGGGACCAAACCATATACTAAGAAAGTGGTATAAGAACCACGACTTGGATCAAGACAGTGTCGAGACGACGTAGAAGTGTTGGGGACCCAAGGAACTACCCAAGGTGAGTAGATAGAGACCCCACGGAGAGCGTGTGCAGTGTGGGAACACAACAGCGTGCTTCGTACAAGTCTACGGGTAAGTCGCAGTTGGATTTTTAAAGATTAAGGACCCTTCCCAGTGGACCCTGAAGAAACCCCGTGGAAGTTAGAAGGTTGGAAAGCCACCCCACCCGTGGATACCCTAGTACCTACGTTACCCACACCAGGTAAGCCGGGTGCATACGTTTGAAGTGGTGTCGGAAACCGCTGTCGAACCCATTGGAGGACTTCAGGAATGTGCCGCTGCTGAAGAAGGAGAAAGTGTCCGGTGGAATCCGAAGGTGGATTCAAGTTGAGAGGTACCTGCAAGCAGAGGGGACAGAGTCTATGTCACTCAGGAGTGACCAGGAGACTTGGAAGACGAGGGCCCTCTGATGTCGGGTGTTGCAGGATAGGTGATAAGGACCTTGACTCTGCAGCTGTGAGGACCAGGCAATGCTGAAGACGTCCAGGAGCCAAGCACGAGCTGTCCCATGAAGGATGTTGAGTGTTGAGGGGTCGGTGTCCGGCGGGAGCACCAACAAGCCTTGGCAAATGAAACCAATGCAGTAGCTGAAGAAGGAGCAACGTTGGTACCAGCAAGGTCCAGGGCACTCACCACAAGCAGGGGAGTCAGGGCAGGCCTCAAGCAATCAGGGGAGCCCAAGAGAAGCAAAGGTGACCCTCAAATGGACCCACAGGCTGGAGGCACTGGAGTTGCGAGAGGACCTCAAGCAGCTCACCAAAAGATGCGGGCCATGATGCACACGATGTGGTGTGACTGAAGATTCTGGTCACAGGAGATGCTCGAGGTTGGGGCTACTTGGAGCCCGAAGATCTTCTTGGAAGGAAGCCAACAAGCCTTTGCAACTGCAAGTTGACGCTATGCACAGGGGTTCGGTTATTGCAGCCCCCACAAGGGATACTGGCCTGAAACTTGGTGAGAGGGCAGGGCAGGCCTTGGGAGCTGTGGAAAACCGCCACCTGTGTTGCAGAACCTTTCAGAGTCCGGAGGAGCTCAGGATCAGCAGACCGGTCAACTTAGTTGCGGTGCCTGTGAATGCAGGGGAGTGACTCCTTCACTCCAAGGGAGATTCCTTTAGGTGTCTTTGATGCCCACAGGCCTTGGAAGGTTCCTGTATGGTGCACAGACGATGCAGCAGACTGGAAGGGAGACCAAGTTGAGCCCAAACGAAGTCCAGCAATGTCCAGAGTGCCCAGACGGTAGAAGAAGAAGTGGTGTCTGATTTGAATCTTATCCCACGACAACTCCAGGGACCTACACCCAGGTAAGCCCTTAAGTACCCTAGGGAAAGGGTTGGGATGATACAGAGGACCCTCCCAGGGGAGGGTCTGGACAGAGGGGAGTTTACTCCCACGTCCTTTGTCCAGTCTTGAGCCACAGCGGGAGCCAACGGCTCCCAGGACTGCTTTGAACTGGACTATGCATGGGGACACCAAATGTGCCCCTAATGCAGACTGAGTGGCGCTGGCAAGCGCACCCATCCTACCCCAATACACTACATCCTGTCTGGGAGATGGTCACACCTCACTGTGACAGGATGCCTATTGTTCTGCCTTCCCCTGCTCGAGCTTGGCTCAGCAGCAGGAGGGCAGAATCGTTTCTCTGGTCGGCACCAACCATTTTGTGCTGTCTGGGTCTGGAAGACTGGTACCGGGGACATAGAGAGCTTAACAGAGGGCGCTTCCAGTGCTTAGAATCATACCTCGCACACCGTTTATGGTGTGGGGGTATGATGCCAACATGTTTGATACCAAACATGATAGGATTCATTGCAGCCAGTTTCGAGATGGTCATCATTGCGTAATTACGCGGTGCTCCTCAATATATGGTATATGGCTGCTTCACTGGCAACCCGGGAGAATGGACTCCGTAGGCTGTAGGGGTGCTCTGCTCATGCAGGGTCACCCTCTCACATAAAACCCAGCACCCTGCCTTCAGGATTGTCAAGGCCTGCTATAGGGGTGACTTATAGGTTTTAAGTGCAGTGACCCTAGATATAGGAAACCTATATCTTTAGTAAGTGGTGCAAGCACCAGCTTACACAGGCTGCAATCGCAGGCCTGTAGTTCCATTTAGAATGGTCTTTTATGGGTGGCATAATACATGCTTCAGCCCATGGGAGACCTCTAGAGTACCTATGCCCTGGGTACCTTAGTAGCATATACTAGGGACTTATAAGGGTACCCTAGTATCCAATTGGGATGTACCTAAGTACGGAACATAACAATTTAAGGGAGAAAGCAGATAGACTGGGGTCCTGATTAGCAGGATCCCAGTCAGACTAGTCAGTAACAGCTTAGCACCAGGCCAAAAGTGGGGGTAACCATAGAAGCAGATCCTGCTTTCCTACATTAGGAGCTCTCAATACATTTTATGAGATCTAAAACCTCAGTGAGAGTAGAATTGTGACAACTAAGTAGTCTCTCCTGAATTCTCTTGGAGGTGCAATTGAAGACAAATTGGTCTCAAACGTATGTGTCCAGATTTTGGACCAAACTCGCATTTGGCTGCTTGTATCCTGAGAGCCGACACGTATTCTTCCACTCCTTCTTCAGTGAGCTGTTTACGTTTAAAAAAATTGTGCCTTTCCAGCATGATTTATCAAAAAAATTGTTTCTGAAGTCTTTCAATAGCCTCCACATATATAGTCATCACCAGATTGACCATGAGGAGCTGAAATGGGCAGTACATTGTCAAATATTTGTTGGGCGGCGTGACCCAAACTGCCAAATAACAATGCAAATGTACGATCTGGGCTATAATCTCCCGCATCAATACCCAGAAGATGATGTTCAAAAAGGCAAAGCCACTGCACCCATTTAATAGTAGGTTTGCCAGGTCGTGCCATAAAGGAGGTGGTTGAGAGATTTGTTGTGCTGCAGCCATGGTACCCTTGAAATCAATCAATACTGACAAAAAGGGGCAAAACCATTGAGTAAAAAGCTGCACCCAAGCAATGCAGAGAATGTCTGGACAGACTGACCTGCAGGCGCTAGGGAGCGTTGACTGGGGACCAAGGAATTGCACACAAAAGAACCAAAATGCTGAATGCACTTCAAAACCAGATAAATTGACGCAAAAGGAAGCGCTTAACAATCGCTGATCACTCATGAGCCGTGAAGGAGTAGCGCACTATCAGCATGGGGCGCTTTGAAAACAGTATGATTTGGCCCAATCTAATATGGCCTCTGTATGTGAGATCACATGCAAGAGTGTTGTACAAAAGTGCAAGAGCTCTGACCTCTTCTGCAACAATATGCAGCCTGGCCAAGAACGTCCCTGTCTCCAGGCAACGCTGCATCCCAGCAACTAGAGTAACTAAAGTGTGCTCACGCAGTGAGGGAGTGCCGAATAATGCACACACACAAAAGTATAAATTACCCAAATAGGTGGTGATATAGGCTGAAACCTTAAAAAGCTGATCAGGCTGGATTTTGCGGTGTGGACCGTAAAAACAATGTTGGTCCAGCTCTGGCACCGCAGCTGCTGCTGAATCTGGGGAATGTCGAATTGTCCCAAAAATGAGGGATCCGAGGCCACGATGGTGGGCAGCAGGAAGCTCGTCGTCAAGATGAAGTAAGTAGGCTTCAATCAGGAAATGGCAGAAGAGATCTTTATTCATGTCTTTTCACACCACCCACAACAGGAAGATTCCTGCAGAAACTGACTCAACAGTCAGGAATCCAGTCCTGCCGTTCTCCACTCCTGCCGTTCTCCACTCCTGCCGTTCTCCACTCCTGCCGTTCTCCGCTCCTGCCGTTCTCCGCTCCTGCCGTTCTCCACTCCTGCCGTTCTCCACTCCTGCCATTCTCCGCGAGTGTAGGAAGTTTGCTCTTTATACAGTGGGCCAAAAAGAGGTGCACTGTGTAAAAACTCCAGGCAAACCCCAAAGGAATTACAGAGGCACAAATGACACCCCAAATACTCTCTGTTATGGTAGTGTGGGCGATGTCAGAGCGCCACTTCCTCGGAGTCTGTACGTTGCTCTATCGGCCCACCTCTCGGTACCTCCAATTCAGGATGCTATTACAGCACTGAAAGTTAGAGTGACCAAGTGGGGGGAAGGGTTTGAGGAAGGGAACAGCTGGGAGGGAGACCTGTAAAACAAACAGATAAACATACAAACAATAACAATCAGTATAAATAATTTTCAGGTACCAGACTCTGATACGCGGAGTCTTATTGCTAATGAGTCTCTACTTTATCACGAGCCCATGATACAAGTTATACAGAAAATACACTTCGAAGGAATGTGTTACAATCACACCTTCCTAACTGTAAGTTCAATAATATACAGAGCATATACTCATAATCATGACACAGTACACAAATAAGCCCCGGTGCGAGCTTGCCCAAGCGCTTGAAAAATCAACATACCAAGAGCACCAAAGGCCTAATCCAAAAGTTCCACATACACTATGCCAAATGGACCCAGAGCACTAGTCCCTATGTTCACCAACTCAATATGCAAAAATGAGCCAGAGCTCTAGATCGTAATCGCTGGACCTAATGCTCGACAACACAATGTTTAAATGAATTCCAAAACGCGCAATTAAAAGTGTGAGTGTGTTCATACAATAGTCAAAATAAACTCCAGAGCGCACTGTTGTATGCTTGCCAAAATGAAGTTTGCAAAATGAGCCCCCAAAGCGCACGATAGTGTGCTGCCAAACACTGAATGCAGCAAATGAGCTCCCAAGCGCACCGAATCCCAACAAGGAAATGAAGTTACTCTGTTGCCTTCAAACAACAGAGGCTTACCTGCAGGCTCAAAGTAAATTGGAATGAACTCATGAGTCAGCAGAAGAAAGAGAGGCTGCTTCCACACAGGATCTAGAATAGTGAGCCACGCCCAATGGGTGTGGCTCCTTTTATAGGCAGACCACACCCATAGTGACTGCTGTGTGGGGATTCTGGGATATGTAGTCCCCTATAGTTACATCCAGCAGGGAAAAAGGAGAACATATAAAGGAAAATGAACAATGAAAGGAAAATACAAAGAAAACATATTGCAGTGCTTAATGTACATTTACAGGACACCGCAGCCACCATTTAGCAACAGGAAAATGTAGTTTCCCACATCGTACCACAGTGGGGGCGGGCCCTAGAATGCGCGCCACAGAGGCGACGCTAACAGGCGAGCAGTTAGGCATATCAGAGGGTAGTGCTAAGCATTTATTACACACACAAAGGCAGTAAGTGCGACCACACTCAATTAAGAAATCTGACACCAATTTATAAAAATAACATGTACTTTTATATAAATTTAAATACAAAGATCATCGGAAACTATGAATTTTTACAGTTTTCAAAAATGGACATAGTGCATAGTGCATTTTCTGTATCAGTAACGTTATCCCATGGAGGAAAAACATGTATTGCATTCGGGCACCCAGCAGCGACTTACAAGACTGTTCTTCAGGACTTAAGTCAAGTACAGAGCAAAGTGAATATGCTCTGGGGCGTCCGGGTTCAAAAGTGTGTCATGGCGTCAGGTGTCCCCTTCACTTCAATGGGAGAACAGTCCGGTCAGAAAGAGGCTGAAGGCAGTGACTGAGAAACCAGCCCGGGGTAACCCACAGGAGGGCTCGACCCTTGAGATCCTCGGGCACATGGGGACACCTTTGATCCACTTCTCCTCGGGCTCGGGTGCAGTGGTGTCTTTTGAGATTAAATTTCAGTGCAGGAGTTTCACGCGTTTGTAGGAGGCCTGCAGAAAGAGGCTGCAGGCGGCGATTGGAAGTCCACTCTGGGCAAACCTAAGCGTGGGCTTGGCTCTTGTGAATCTGGGGACTCCCTTGGCACTGTCACTTCCCTTCAGGCCCTGGAGCGCAGGTGCATAGGTGCTTTGAGCTGTCGGGTGGCAGCGGTCGCAGACTCATTCTTTGTCTTGGTTTCCGCTGCAGAGGGGCAAACAGGACAGCTGGGCCACTCTCGATGTGGGTCACACTATCCCTGAAGTCCCTCAATGTGCAGGTCTGTCTTCCTCGGCGTTGGTGTCCGGTCTGAGCACAAAAAGCCTTGGCTCCTGCAAAGGGTCCAATTCCCCAGGGATTGGTACTGTGCGGCTCCAGTCGGTCCTGGAGACCACACTCTTGGAGGGAAGATGGATCTGAGCTGTAGGAGCATGCCAACCTCTTCATGGGCGATACCAAAGAGGATGATGGACGGAGCGTTAGAGCAAATCAAACACTCACCCCCAGTCAACTGATCTGGGTTTAATCCATCATCATTCTTTAGCTCACTTCACCACCCCAGTTCAGACATGGCCATATGCAAATCAGTCTGACCCTGTGCCTCATGGGAACAGTCCAGCCCGAACTGCCAAGCCATGTCTTCCCTGGACCGGAAACAAGCATCCTGGGACCGGTTTCGGGTTCAAAACCCTCATCAGCCAGGCTATCTTGAATCCAGTGGCAAAGTGAGCAAGGGACCCACGTCTGGGCATACCCTGCCAACTTAGGGCGAACAAAGCGATACCCTGGGCAGCTGCTGTGTCTGGAGTCCCTGTAGGCGGCAGGTCGGTGTACCGGGTCTTGCTTCTTTGGTGCCTGTGGCTGCAGGGGAGTAACTCCTCCACTCCAAGGGGTTTCTTGAGGTCTGCACAGTGGCATAATGAGTCAATTGCTCCACAAGAGTCGGGTACCTCAGGCAGGCCAGCAGGGTTGGCGCCAAGTCAGTTGTGCTCCTCGGTTCTCAGGTCAGCAGTCTTCTTATTTGTACACTTCTTCTTTTGGTCCGTAGACATCTGAAGATCTGGTATCAGGGCATCTCCTAAATACTCAGTTTAGGGGAGTTAAGGAGAGTGAGGGGTAGTAGCCAATGGGATACTTACCCCTGGGGTCACTATACCCTTAGATGACCACTTCCTTTAGGAAAGGGGCATCACCCTGTCCCAGAATTCCCAATTCCACCACACACCACCTAATTCCACCACACACAATATGGTGGAATTTCTAAAGTTGTGTTCACTTCCAGCTTGTCACCCTAGAGGTGTGTCCAGCATGCCTCCTGCATAGCTAATTTTCCCTTCTGTCCAGGTGCCAAATGGCTCTGAACAAAGGGGGGCGGCATCCTCTCCTATGAGGGAAGCCAGATTTGCATTCCAAAGGTGCTGGGCTCTTTGAAGCTCCCCTGCCTTGCAATGCTAATCTGCAGGCCATCCTAAGAGTGGGAGATGTAACTACCCTCTGCCCGAGCACGCTTTGTTTCTGACCTCCTGAGAGCCAAGGCCCTCACCCTTGGGGGTCAGAAATGTGTCTCTGGTGGCAGGCTGGTGAAAACCAGTCAGTCAGCACACCAGCAACTGGTAGGTTTTCAGGGGGCACCTCTAAGGTGCTCTATGTGTGCATGTATTAATAAATCCAACACTGGCATCAGTGTGGGTTAATTAATACGAGATGTTTGATACCAAACGTCTCTATTTGCAGTGAAGCCATCATGTAGATGGAGAACTCATTTTCACCAGTTTTCAGCACATGCTTTTAAAATGGCTGCCCTGATCACTTGTAATATCTAGAAATAGACATCACAGGGGCGTATCTGCTCATGCAGATATTTCCTCACATAAAATACAATACACCCTGCACCCTGCCTTAGGGCTCAAAGACCTGCTGTAGGGGTGACTTACATATATTAGATGTGGTGACTTTGGCATGACACACAGCAGTGCAATGGCAGTCTATGTGGAATTGGTATGTGGGTTCGTAAGGGGGGCATAAGATATGCACCAGCCCTTAGGGACCCTCTTTAGTGCCCATGAACTAGGTACCTGGAGTAACATGCACTAGGGACTTACAGGGGTGCTAAAGTCTTTTGTCAATTGTAGGACAATTATACAACCCCTTGTTTTTGGGACGGATCACTGGCACAGAGGTCTGGTTAGCAGGCCTCAGTACACTGTCAGAGTTGAAAATCTGCATCTAGTAGCTAAAAAAGGGAGCAACTACAACAGAAGCCCAGTTCTCTTCAGCGAGCACAAGGAATATTCAATTGTATACATGTATTAGAACACATCACTGTCATGTCATTACTTCACAGTAATACAGTCAGGTGGTTTGTAGCCTGAGCAGAGTTTGGGATCCCATGAAATCGTGTGTCCCCTCCCTCAGCCCGAGAAGAGATCAGCTGCTTCTGTCCCAGGAGGATCTTCATGGTCCAAAGACAGTGAAGATCCCGAGATGCACAATCCCAAGGTGACACCGGATATGGCACACACCGGCCCTCAGTTACTGGGACGTGATCAAGGAGACACCGGATATGACAACACACCTATTCCTGCACAGTGTAAACCTCGCTGTAGCCATTGGTCATTGTTCTGAGCATTCATGTGTTTTAGGTGAGTTTGTGTGGGAGATTGAGCTTCTTTTCTTGTCTAGCTCAGCAGCTGCGCAGTGCTATGCTCGGGCGGCTTGCTTGGGTCGCAGCTGGAGGAGATCGGAGGCAGGTGCAGTGCAGCTGTGTGGATACGATGGAAGTGTAGTCATGACAGCTTGCGAACTCTCACCAGTCTGTCACCACACCGGCCCTCATTTACTGGGACTGTGATCTAGGGGACACCGGATATGACATCACACCGGGTTTGTGTGGGAGGTTGGGCTTCTTTTCTTGTCTGCTCAGCAGCTGCACATGCTCAGGTGGCTTGCTTGAGTCGCAGCTGGAGGGGATCGGAGGCAGGAGCGGTGCAGCTGTGTGAATCTGATGGAAGTGTAGAAATGACAGCTTGCAAAGTCTCCCCATCCTGTCACCACACCGGCCCTCAGTTACTGGGGCGGTGATATAGGGGACACCTGATTAACCCTGGGCGTAGTTTGCGTAGTAGCACTACACGTAGCTACGCGAAGTACATTTTGAACTACACGTAGCTATGCAAATTGCATAGTGCGTAGCTGTGTACTTGACTGCACTGTACAATAATTGCCAAAGGCATCTTGCACAGTGCAAGTTAAGATAAAATAAACATCTCTGTCTTTATATGCTAAAAATGCATATAGTCATTTCACAAAAGTGAAAACTATAAATTAACAAGCAGTGAGAGAGGTGATGATTTTGGGATCCTCCCTAACCTAGGGAGAGAACCAAGCAGATGCCTTGAAAACAAAAAGCACATCTTTTGAACGATTCGGTGGTGGTCCCATCCTCTTAAGAGCACCCCAAGCACAGTTATTGGCAAAAATACAATCCCAACCAAAGGCCCTGCAAAGCATTATGGGACGAGATTAGCAGTGGGCAGTGAATATTATAGTATCCAATATCAAAATAATTCTACAAAGAGCTGCAGTTCCACTAGTCGTTACTAGATGTCCCTCATGAGTCAAATGCAAAAGCTTCATGAAAGGGTTTCAATGCTTTTGCATTTGACTCGTGAGGGACATCTAGTAACGACTAGTGGAACTGCAGCTTGATGTATTAATAATTTCAATGCTTTTGCATTTGACTAGGTTAGGGGGGACCCCAAAATCATCACCTCTCTCATTGCTTGATATTTTATTGTCAAAGTTCACTTTTGTGAATTGGTTACATGCTTTTTAGCATCAAAAATTGCTTTATCAAAGCATTTGTAGGTGTTAATTATACTGCTGCTACGCTACGTCAATTAGCACAGTTTTTCATTCTGCTACGTGCAATTTGCGTAGTGCGTAGTAGCACAAACTTTGCATGCTCCGTGAGCGTAGCGAAGTATTATGCCCAGGGTTACACCTGATATGACACCACACCAAGTTTTTGTGGGAGGTTGGGCTTATTTTCTGATGGAATTGTAGACATCACAGCTTGCGAAGTCTCACCAGTCTGGGTTCCATCCGTGAGATGCGTGCCGCAGAGCACAACTAAAAGGATCTCCCCCTAAAAGGTGAGTTAAGCAATTCAGAGCATGAGCCCCATCATTTCTACTTTGCCGAATCTGCAGAGCTGCTCACCTAGGCCTTCAGCAGCCACACCTGGGTCACTATTGTGCTCCTCAGGCCTTCGGTCTACTTAGATCTGCTTCACTGCCAGTCAGAGTGGGTCCTCATTCACCACCTCCACCCCTTGCAAGAAGCTTTGGCAAAGGGACATGTGTGGTGTATGCAGGGAGTCCCTGGAACTAGAGAGCACAGGGTGCTGGTGCAATGTGGGGCTAGAGGAAGGGTAGACATAGTAACAACTGATGTAAAGGGGTGATGGAGCAGAAATGTCATTTTATTTGTTGGGGTGCTTTATAATCACGTGTAGAATGCATTCGTATATAATCTTGCAAATTATGTTAACATGAGGTGTTAGAATTGTGAACTGTATTGACGCAATTATGTGACGTGCTTTAGTTATGGATAAGTGCCATGGAGAATTAACGTAGGAAATAAATGTAACTAGCAGAAAACGTTAACATGTAAGACTTGTGCTGTGAAGCTGACACTACTCACCTATTAAATGTGCCTGACAAATGATATTTCTTATTAGTAGGCAATTGTATTTATTGAAATGCTATGATGATTATGCTAAATGTATTGCTGAAAGTGACACGTCCCTATGTTAGCTAAAGTCGTAGGCCTGAAATGCAAGACCCTGAAGGCTTGCTGCTAGAAATGGGGGTCTCTATTGGCAGGTTGCTACCCTGTCCAAGTAAAGACCCTTCTTCCTAGTCAGGATAAGGGGATACACTTCTAAAATAACCCCTGCTCACTAACCCTGGGCGGTGAACTACTCTCCACTCGCGGAGTTTGTGGAGTTTTCCGCACTCCGTGTTACGCGGAGCTCGCGTTTTTTTCCTTGCTCGCGTTCGTCAACATCAAGTTAGAGACCGCGAGCGAGGAAAATCAACCTCCCGGCGAGACTTTTCCTCGTTCACGATCGTCAACATCAAGTTGGCGAGCGTGAGCGTGGAAAATCAACATCCCGGCAAGATTTCTCAATGCGGGGGGTCAGATTTCTCATTGCGAGTGTTCGCGTATGCTCGCGACCGCTCGCGTTGAGAAACTGCCTGTTCGCGTTGAGAAAGCTGCCGCTCGAGTAAAGATCTACTCGAGCAGCAGAAAAGGAAAGAAGGGACCGCTTGCGCTGTGTATGGTGCCGTTCGCAATGATTGCACAGTGCGGACAAGCATCCGGCACTGTGCAATCACCACGAACGGCATTTTTCTATCGAACTCCGCCACTTGCGGAGCGGAGTTTTTTTGCACTTCGCGGAGTTTTGCGTAATGCAACTCTGCGAACTCCGCCCAGGGTTACTGCTCACCCTCTTGGTAGCTTGGCACGAGCAGTCAGGCTTATCTCAGAGGCAGTGTGTAAAGCATTTGCACATAACCAGCAGTAATAAAGTGAAAACACTACAAATGGACACCACACTAGTTTTAAAAACATATCCAATATTTTATCTGTGCAAAACAAGACCTAAAAATCCACCATGCAGTTCTTAAAATATCAATAAGCAAGAATAGACTTAAAATACAGTTCCTTGAAGTCGATAGCTCCGTTCGGGGCTATCACGGCGTCGTGAACAACAAATCCAAACAGTTCTGGCTGACCGCGGCCAGCTACGGTGTCATCAAGACCTGCAAACAGTACCTTTAGAAATGCAGGGCATTGGTGACCTTCCGATGAGCCTCGAAGACCCGGAATCTGCAGGCGTTGGTTCCGGAGGTCGGTGCAGGAGTCGCCGGGCCCCTGAAGTCACAGGTGTTGCAGATCAAATTCCGTGCGGTTGAAGTGAGGAGCGCTGGCGTCGGCGGGCATCGGGGCTGCAGCGCAAAGTGCAGCGGTGCGGCGTGCGGTGCCCTCAGGTCACTGTGCAGGCAGAGCTCGGTGACGGTCGTCCAGCGGCGTCGGTGAGACTAGGGCTGCGGTGCAAAGTGGTGCGGTGCTCGTCGCGGTGCTGGCAGGTGACGATGTAGGAGTCATCGTCGTTGCCGAAGCGATTTCACTGGCTGACGAACCGGAGTCGATAGCGCCGGCGTGGGTAGGCCAAGGTTGCGGTGTGGGATGGGGCAGGGCGTCGTGTAACTTACGAGCGGTGCCCTCAAACAGCGGTGCAAGCAATGGCATCGATGTCAGCACATAGTGTCATCGTCAAGGACACTAGGTCAGCAGTGTCAAGCGAGGCGGTGCGACGTGCGGTACCCACAGGTCACGGTGCAAGTAGCGGCTCGGAGGCGGCATTGGGCAGTAGTATCTTTTAAGGATGTTTATTAAGTCCATAAGAACTGTGGTAACAGCCCCACCAGGAGCAGCCTGCTAGCTGCTCAGCCCATCTTCCAACTGTCAACACTCACACCAGGCACCCAAGCATTCCACTCATGTCAATCACACCAACATTCCACACAGAACACTCACACTGGCTGAGCAGCTAGGAACAACGTGAAAGGGAACATTATAACATAACATGAAGATACTACAGCGTCGTCGTCGGTGAGACCAGGGTTGCAGTGCGAAGTGCGGCAGTGCTCTCTTCGGTGCCTTCAGAACACGGAGCCAGCAGCAGCGCCGTTGACGGCGTCGGGTTCTTTTTTCTTCTGTTGCAGCACAAAACACAGTGCTGACAGTAGATGAACTTGAAGTCTTTGCTGTTCCTGATACTACTTCTTTTTTTTAGCTTTATTTATATTTAAATGTCTCAGTATCATACATGCATAGCTTACCATAATACATTTGGTATAAGGAAAAGCAAAGAAGAAAAAGCAGTAATCTTATAAGAAATATCACAGTCTGCACACATATCTTATAAAATGACCTAATTTAGTCCAAGAGTGCTTAGTGCAAGTCCAATGTTATAGCACAGCGCAGGTGTTAGCCCTAAGGGCTCTGAATAACTGCTAATGTGTGTTCGAATTTTCTATTACACTGTGGTCTATTTTGTTGGGACTCTAGCAGTGTGCCCAATCTCTGGCTGGTACCCGGCGTGTCACGCTCTCTCAGGTAATCCCTCAGGGGTTGCCGTATATCCTTATGTCTGGATGTGGGGGGGCTGTAACTCTGCAAAAAGTTCACTCGTGGTGTCACAGTATATCATACTCTTGCTCCATTTCTCTACTTTGGGCCCTCTCTTACTGCACCAGAACAAGGCAACCTCTCTCTTTGCAAGAAGCAACGCCATTGCTACGAACCTGCGCATAGCTTTAGTAAAACTAGTAACATGATCTAGCAATGCCATCAGTGGGGAAGGCGCTAGTTGCAAGCTAGTCATTTGAGTCAGTTCAGCGAATATTCCGTTCCAGTAAGGAGCAATCGTATCGCAGGTCCAGGTCATATGCGCAAAGTCCGCAGCATGTGGGTGGCATTTAGGGCAGTGTGAGAACCGACTAGGGTCTGCACAGGACATCAGCGCTGGGGTGGTGTAGGCCCTTCGCAGAAACTTATAATGTAACAATTTATGCCAGTGGTTACAAGACAACAATTTGGTTTAAATACAGCACTCCTCCAAAATCTTATCCGTGAGTAGATGCCCAAGATCTGCCTCCCATGCAGCCCTCACCTTGGTGTCATGTGATGGTGTAAGCGCTAAGCATGTACCCCACTGGGGTCCGTGATAAGCAATGTGCAAAATCGGCTGGCTCTATTGGGTATGTTGGTATTTTATCCCTAAGAGCCGCCTGGAGGGGAGCCAGAATGAAGTGGTCAATGTAAGGGGCGTTCTGAAAATGAGGGTCTTCCATTCGGGGAAAGACGTGGCCACCGGGAAAGAGATCCCCGAACCTGCGCACCTCATATCGTCGAAGGGTGCGCTGTACTACTGGGTCCAACGTGGGAGGTAGCCATGGAGTGGCCAGCAACGGAAGCGCCGATGAATACAGTGTCATGCCACCTGTTTTCCTTAGTAAGCTCGTCCAAGCCCAGCAGGTGGTGGATAATGTTTGAACATCATGGGGGCCTCGCAGCAGTTCAGCCGGCAGCAAGGCCTCCATTGGATTAGGGGCAGCTAGCTCTCTCTCCGGCTTGGCATAAGGGCATCTGGGTGATACCAGTGCCATGAGTAGCTACACACTGCGCCACTATATAATAAAGATGTATATCTGGGACTTCGAATCCCCCACACTTGTATGGGAGGACAAGGGTATTCCAGCCGATTCGGGGCTGTTTACCCCCCCCATATGAGCCGTGTCAAGATCGCTTGGATTTGGGTGAAAAAAAGCGTTCAACAAGGGAATGGGGATGTCGTTGAACAGGTAGAGATGCTGGGGCAGGGCCACCATTTTGATAATGGCTATATGTTCTGCTATAGATAATGGGAGTCAGATACATCTCTCCACACTGGCGCCAAGCTTGTCCACCACGGGCCATAGTTTAACCGCAGTATCACAGGGAAGCCCCCGCATTGCTGTTCCCATGCCTCTGTCAATGGAAAAATCTCTGACTTTTTCCAGTTTATGGGTAGTCCCCAGAGAGACTTGAATCAATCCACCTCAGTCAGTAGTGGTGGAAGATTGTCAGCTGGGTGCCTCACGTATAGTACTATGTTGTCTGCGTAAAGGTCACCAGCAAAGGGCCAGTCTCAAAACTGCAACCCCCGAAGTGAGTGGCTGCTCTGGAGATGTGGCACCAAGGGATCCATCGCTATAATAAACAGCAGCGTCGAAAGTGGGAATCCCTGCTTTGTACCATGAGAGATGGGGAATGGCCCGGTCACTGTACTGGAATCGAATGCGTGCGGTAGGCCCCATGTACAGCAAGCGCACAAGGGCCGAGAATCCTGCCGGAATCCCCAGCTTCCACAGAGCAGCATCTAAAAACAAGCCACTCAACTGAATCAAAGGCCTTCTCTGCATCCAACAATGCCGCCAAAGCAGGGACTGTGGGTGCTAATCTATGGAGGATGGCAAAAAAAGTTTGTAAATTCAGAGCGGTGGACCTATGCAGTATGAAGCCGGCCTGTGCAGGTGATATTATCTGTTCCATGAGAAGTGCCAGGCGAGTGGCTAGTAATTTGGCCAATATTTTATTGTCAAAGTTCAGTAGTGACAGCGGCCTATAGGAGCCACACTGTAGTGGGTCTTTTCCGGGCTTCAGAAGGAGGATTATTCCCTGAACGTGGGGGGAGGACTCCCATTGTTAACGCCTCCGCATATACCTCTAGTAAGTGTGGCGCGAGGAGATTTTTATATGCCTTGTAGAAGGCACCCGAGAGCCCATCCAGGCCGGGCACCTTGGTTCCGTCCATAGTGTCAATAGCTTCTATGATTTCTTCGGTGGTGAAAGGTTTGCTCAGAAACTGTTGCTGGGCATTCATTATCAAACCATCGCCACCTCGTCTAAATAAGCTAGGTTATTTGTCAATCTGGATGTGTACAAGTCAGTATAGTACGTTAGCAGTTCTTGTTGAATGCCCAGTGTGTCTGCCACACGTGTGTCATCTGGGCTATGTAGCCCCGTTATATAAGATAAACCCTGCGACGGCCGCAGTAGCTGGGCCAGTGTGTGCCCCGGCCTCTGCCCCTCCACATATCTGCAGGCCATGGTGTACTTCCCCTGAAAATGGGCCTCCCTCTCCGCCGCTTCCTGATATTCAGCCAATAAGGCCGCCCGTTTGTTCAGGTAGTCCGGAGTGTTACCCCTGGGCTGTGCACGGTCCAAAGCTGACAGGTCGTCGTCCAGCCGGGATAAACTGCACCGCAAATCCCTCAAGATCCCGGTTTGTTTAGAGATGCAGACTCCTCTGGTGTACGCCTTGAAGGCTTCCCATAGGGTGGCTTCTGACAACACCGACCCCTTGTTAAAACAAAAGTACTCAATAAGTGCTGTGCGCAGTTCTGCCGGAAACGCAGTGTTCTGTAGCGCCATGTTGAGAAAGCATCATTGCCGCACGAATCCCCCTCCCTCGAAGCCCGCTCAGTCATAAGAACTGGCGAGTGGTCCAACAACTTGCGGGGTAGGTATCTCACATCCAGAACCCATGGGATAAGTGAGCTGGACAAAAGCCAGTAGTCTAACTGTGTCCAAATATCATGTTGTGTTGAGTGGTGTGTATAAGCAGCTTCTTGGGGATGCTTTAGGCTCCAGGCATCCAGCAGCGCATATGTTTCACAAAGAGCTTGTGATATCTTAAGTGAGTGGGGTTTGTTGACAGGGGTCGCAGCAGTACTATTCAGTTTAAGGTTCATCAAAATGTTAAGGTTACCCCCCCAAAAAGATATGATCAGTGTCAATTAGATCTATGTGTGACTGCAGGCGCTGGTAAAAGGTTGGGTCGTCTACATTCGGGGAGTATACATTGACAAGTAGGACACGGTGTCCGGCTAGGTGGCCTGTAACCAGCAAAAACCTCCCCTCAATGTCAGTGAGTGTGGACATGTGTTTGAAGGGTAGGGTTTTGCGCTTCAATATGTAAACCACTCGTGAGTACGAGTTATAATTGGAAAAAAAACGATTAGACCCCAAGTGGAGGCAAACGTAAAAGGACTTGTAGGCGCTAAGTGCGTTTCCTGTAAACATACAATGTCAGCCTTGTGTCGGATGATGTATTGTAGCACTTGCTTGTACTTGCACGAGTTGTTTAGCCCCTTCACTTTCCAGGTCATGAGTGTGACATCTACATATGATCGAACATCAATTTGGTGTGCCATTGAGTGTGGTGCTGTACATGGTGGCGTGCAGCCAAAGAAATAATAACTGGTGACATTGGGACGAGAAACAAAAAATAACCCCCTCGAACAGCTGTTCCTACAGCTCCCATCGCCCTCCCCCTTTCATACGTGACAGCTTTCTGCCAGGTGCGACCCCCATAGAACATTTCTCCCAACTTCAAAACTTTAATAAGCCCGTGCCATTCTCAAGACAGTGTCCCCAGGCTCACCGTGGCCCCTGTCACCGCAAGGCCTCCGGGGAGCACCCCCAGGCCGCCCTTACCTCTCCGCGTGATGCGGCTGCAGCCGTCCTCTCCCTGAGTCCTTCAGCCCCGGCCCTAGCGTCACTGGTAGACCGCAGTGGCTGACTCGCTTTGAATCCCCTCAGCTTCAGTCCCTCGCTGTCTGCACCACAATGGCCAGGGTGCAGCAGGATCAAGAATGGGGGGTCATCCAGTCTAGTGTCACCTGCTCCTAGTAATCTTGCCACGTCCATGACCTGAAAAAGTGGGGGGGGGCTGTCTCCTCTGTGTTCTAATTAACCCTGGGCATAATACTTCACTACGCTCATGGAGCATGCAAAGTTTGTGCTACTACACACTACGCAAATTGCACATAGCACAGTGCAAAAACTGTACTAATTGATGTAGCGTAGCAGCAGTATACTAAACACCCAGAAATGCTTTGATAAAGCAATTTTCTATGCTAAAAGCATATAACCAATTCACAAAAGTGAACTTTGACAATAAAATATCAAGCAATGAGAGAGGTGATGATTTTGGGGTCCCCCTAACCTAGGGGGAGGACCAAGCAGATGCCTTGAACACAAAAAGCATATCATGTGAACGATTCAGTGGTGGTCCCTTCCTCCTAGGACCACCCCAAGCACAGTTATGGGCAAAAATACAATCCCAACCAAAGGCCCTGCAAAGCATTATGGGACGAGATTAGCAGTGGGCAGTGAATATTATAGTGTCCAATATCAAAATAATTCTACAAAGAGCTGCAGTTCAACTAGTCGTTACTAGATGTCCCTCACGAGTCAAATGCAACTAACCTTATCTAGTTGTCCGCAAGTTATTATACACCAAGGAAGGTAATTGGCTAATTGATTGTGTACTAACGATTTTCTCCCCTTTACACTTTCATGCTGCGAAAAAGAACCATCGGATTTGTATATCTAGAACAGGCCTTGAACTGATGGGCCCGGCACTTTCAGTTGGTAGCAGAGTAGGATGGTTCACACATGAAGTAAGGGGAGAATCTAGAAGTAGTCTAGAATAAGTGAAACCTAGAACCTCAAAGTCCCGAATTAGAGCCCGATGACCGAAAGCGGAAGGCGACGAAAGCTGGCGGAGACTGATGGAGTTTGATGGTGCGGCGAAATCAGTGGCAGGAGGAGGAGTGTTTAGTATGTTAGATTACTGGAATGGTTCGATTGTACGATGTCTTGCGGAACTGGTGTGAGAGTCGAGTGAATGTTGTTTTGGGTTGGACATGGCCCAAAGATTGAGATTTGAGTTGCATGTCCCCGAAGTGGCCTAAGATCCCGGGATATATTAGATGGTGTAGAAGACACCGAGATTGTGACTGTCTGACCAAAGAATAGAAGAGTTGTCTTGAGACGTCATCGGCAGTTCCACCTAAGACAGGGAACTTTGTATGAATGGGACGTATGAGAATTGTCTAGCGGACCTTGTGTACAGGGGTTAACTATACTGATTCAGGTGATCCAGGCTGGTTGAGGGTTACAGTGTGTGAATATTCTTGAGTGACTGAAATCTATTGATCTTTTAGAGTAGCAGACAATTACGAATTTAAGATGATTGTGTGTGTGAATGTATGCAGAGAAATTGTGGAGGAGTGTGAGCCGCTGTGAGAAGTGAGAATGACTTTAGGTTGTGCTGCGATAAGTTGGTTGGTGAAACTCCGCGCTGGGATTGGCTGGTAGTCATTGGGAATTCTGTGGTTGAAAAGTGATTGTTCCGTCGAAATCAATTGAACAAAATTAACATTTTGAAATCACCCGATGCTTTAGGGTGTTACAGGATCTCTTCAGGGGTGATGAGGGGGTTGTTACTCGAGTGGGAAAAGAGGCGCCACCCAAGGATACTCCAGCACATTATATGGCGACAAGAGTTGAGCTCCACACTATAATTTGGCTCCAAAATCGACACAAAATCACTGAAAAGGAGGGTGAATTGCCATTTCCATGCTTTGGTTCATTCCAGTTGGATGTATTGAATCAGCTTAGGGGAACAATGTTTGTGATGTGGCCTTTGCTTAGACCCACACAGTTTGAAGCGTTGGATGCCTGAATGCGTGCAGCTCATGCTAAGCAGAGAGAGAAATATCAAGGGAAGATGAGGAAAACTGTGAAGGCGTATCAGGATGCACAGTGGGATGCAAGGCTTAAGAGGTGGAGAGTGGATACCATTGAGGGAGAGAGGTTATACCCAGTGCTGCTAGAAGATGGAGGACCACAGGATAGGAGTAGAAGGACAAATTGGAGTGCCAGCAGTGATAATGAAGACAGCTTGTTGGATGGGTTGTTGGCTGAGCGTCCACCACCTTACAGTCTGCAAACGGGGAAAGGGGGACGAAACACTGAAGGCACCGAGAATGTGGAGAGTGTATGAGCCCCAGTAGCTCCTGATTCAGGTGTAGTGGCAAAGATATCAACAGGAGGAGGGGGAACGGTAGTATCTGTCTCGGGAGGTATGGAACAGGATGGTATCAATGCTGCTTCATGGTTGCCGGGAGCTCTTACAGTACCGGTTACCATTGGTCCTGTTGTTCCTGTTTATGACCCAAGCCCAGTGGGAAATCTTGGTCAGAGACATTCCATACATGACGAAGGAACCGGTTTGGGAAGACCAGGGAGCATGAATGGGAATTGTCATGCTTTAGTGCCTATGGAATCCAGTACCCCTTTAGAGACTACTGCCGACCCTGCAGGAGTACGGATTGGCTCCAGTACCATACGGTCTATTCCCATGGTAAGCCCTAGTTTAGATCTGCAAATGTGGGAAACTCCTGTGAGAGGAACAAGTACAAGCCAGAGAACCCCTGACAATCAGCATGTTCTAGATGCTGCGGACTTAGAGTCATGGTTGAGGGACCATAATAACAGCAAGGTGAGCCAGAATAGGAGGTCGAGTCCGGGTACTCTCAAAGCTGCAATTAAGGTGAAGTCAGTGGATGTGCTGAGGATGAAGGACGAGTTAGAGGAAATCATCAGTGGGAGTCTACCTTTAGACAAAATAGAGACCTATGAGCCAGATGACTTGTTGTTTATGGCTAAGGATGTCACTCAAAGGGTGAGAAAAGCACAGAAGTTGTCAGAGTTAGCTCAGAGGTACGAAGACAAAGGCATTGCAGGGAAATCACAGGCTTACTTACAGTGACCCAGAATTGGAGGAAAAGAGAGTGACTGGACACATTTGGGAACTGGTAATAGGAATAAAGGCTTGGAGTATGCTGGATAAGTAGGACGAGAGATGGTCGAAGAAAAAGAGTGTAAGGAAGGCGACAGGAGAAACACCACCTCCAGGAGGGGGAACATAGGGAGTAGAGGCTATCCTTATATGCATGTTCCTTGGAGCCAGGGTGACCTTGCTGCATTCACAAATTATTTCCCGAGGTTAAGAGAGAAACCTGCTGAGTGGTGCAAGCAAGTTGTAGGCTTTGTTAAATCTCGAAAGTGTTGTGGACTGACTTAAACACATTGCTCGAAATTGTGGCTCCTAGTGATCTATGGTCTGCTTGAAGGTAGCTGTTGAGTGGCCTAGTGCTGAACCAGAGAGGGACTCAGTAACTCATGGTCCTTTGCCGATGGTCATGAAGAAGTAAGATCAGGTGATCACATGGTTGCAGTCCAAAATAGCCCCACAGGACATCGATTGGGTTAAAATAGATTGAACCACCCAGGAACCTAAAGAGTCGGTACATGCTTATTATGAAAGGCTGGTACAAGCCTTCAAGCAGTCTAGTGGGGTTAGACACACTTGACCCCAAAGACATGGGACAATTTGTGTCCAAATTCGTGACTGGATTGAGGCCGGAGATTAGCCTTACGATCCAACAGCACCTAATCTGTTGGCAAAACAAGTCCGTAGACAAAATATTTTGGTATGCCAGGTATTGCAGTGATGAGGTGAAATCGAAACAGAGGAGGATAAAGAAGAAACTGATGTTAGTTCTAATGCGCAATGCCCAAAAGGGAGAGCAGGTGCAGGCAATGATGGGAACTGTAACTTGTGGTCACGGAAATGCCCCAGGAGATGTACAAGTACAATCAGTTGCGGGGTCGATGGGCCGAGGATGAGGTATCCCTATAGAGCCAAAGACAGGGGTAGATGTTGCGACTCTGAAAAAGACTACTGCCTGTCATTTTCTTTCACAAGATCGGGCATTGGAAGCGCGAGTGTCGCCTTAATCCTGTGATTCAAGAGCAGAGAGGAAAACTCGTGCAAGTGGCAGATAACATAAATCAGTTACAGACAGTGACCAGACCAAGATCATTTAATGCCGGAGGGAATCAAAACCAGTTAGCGCAAGTGCCTCAGCCTCCAAGAATTTCACAGGGCAATCAAACATATCATCAGATGCCCTTCATGGAAGCTCTAGACAGATTTGATCTGGACCCATCCTTATGACGGTCCCTGAGGGGGGAGGAAGACTGTACTCTTGGAGCAGTTTTATGCGGTAGGCCAGAGTGGACCATACATAGAAGCAGACGTGGATGGTCATCTCATTACATTCTTGATCGATACTGGGGCTACCCATTCTACTGTGAGATCCGCAGCAGCCCCAAACCTGCCCCTCTCAGGAAAATAGATCCAAGTTGTGGGAGTCTCTAACAAAAGAATGACAAACCCTTTGACAGAAGAGGTGCCAGTGAAATTCGGAACCTTTCAAGATCACCATCACTTCATGGTGTGTGATTTGAGTCTAGTATGTTTGCTAGGGCGTGGCTTGTTGTGAAAATTGAATTGCACCATCTATTGCACACCGAAGGGAATCGAATTGCAGACTAACGATGAGGACATTGCCTTTAAACTGGCAAACCAGAACTTTTTCGCTTCCTTGTTTCCTTTACGGACAGTGGAAGACATGCCGCTGGATCTTCAAGACACAGTCTCTCCAGTGGTATGGAACTTCACAGGGGAAGAAATCAGACTGATTCGAGGAGTTGAGCCAGTCCGCATATAGATCAAGCCAAATGCAGAATTTCCGAGGACGCCCCAGTGCAACCTGACCCCAGAAACAGTGGCAAGGATTACACCTGTGATTGAATCCATGATTGCGCAGGGCATCCAAAAAGAGATCATGGGAAGTCCCTGCAATTCTCCTATTATGGGGTTGCTGAAGCAGAGTGAGAAATATTGCATTGTTCAGGATCTTATGAAGATCAATAATATAGTGATCCCATGTTGTCCCGTGGGGATCACTGACAGAATATAGAATGCCAAAATATCGACCTACCAAAATATCGTGGATAAAATATAGAATGCCAAAATATCGAATTCCTATCTACAAACAGGTAAGTACAAAAATATCGAATCCAAAATATAGTTGTAAATAATATAGGGGCACATTACGATACCCGGCGTAAATAAATCCGCCAGGCATGGAAGCGGCAAAAATCCGCCCGCACACACCGCCTGAACACCGACCACGCCATTACGATTACACAAACCGAAAACCGCCATCGGCGGAAAAAGCACACAAAATACCGCCCGCCAACGTCCGAGTCGGAGTCAAACCGCCCGCCACGGACGGAAACACGCACGACAACACAAAACCGCCCGCCCTCACGGCCGACACACCGCACGTGAAATTACGATCGCACCGACATGAGCGTGGAAAAACCACAAATATACCGCCTGCCAGCGCAAACAACGCCGATGAGAATCGACACGGCAGAAGCCATGGCGCCAACGTACCTGCACAGAAACCATCCGCACACAAAACCAATAGCACACAACATGGCCAACAAGTCCACACAGCAAGGCACGCACAAATACACAAGCACAGTACACATCCCGAAAACACCCCCCGGACAAACAAAAAATACAAAGGCCAGAACCCCAGACACAACACACCTGAAAACAACAGACCATGAGGACACACCCACATAGGTGAGTACAAAAGCAGCACTCCCACAGACCACAACCCCTTGCTACATTGCAAACCAGAGAGGAGAGGAGAGGACACAGTGACACAGCAAGGACAGCAGCACACCACAGAAACGCACACATCACTACCACCACCACCACCACCACCACCAAACACCACCACCACCACCACCACCACCACCACCACCACCAAACACCGGCACCACAAACCCCCTGCACATTACACAACACACACCGCACCAGCACCACAAACATCATGGCACCACAAAGAATGCCCAAGTTCACGCCCATGGAGCTGACGGTCATGGTCGACGAGATCATCAAGGTGTACCCACAAATCTATGGGAACATGGTCCAGCACATACCACTAGCCACCAGAAACAGAATGTGGAACCGGATCGTAGACCAGGTCAATGCAGTCGGGACCCTGCCCAGGAACAGAGTCGAGATTAACAAACGTTGCAATGACGTAAAGAGCCTGGTCAAGAAGAAGGAGGGCAAAAACAGAGAGCTGGCTGCCGTCACTGGCGGAGGGAATCCCGCGCTCTTTAAGACCTTCAAAGCGTGGGAGGAGAAGGTGCGAGTCGTAATCCATCCGGAGATCCTCGCCGGATTAGCAGGGGGAGTGGAGGCTGGTAAGTACAAACTAATGTATACCAGCACACCGCTATGTACTCACATGCACTACCACCATGCCACAGCTCCCAGGGACAAACACCCCCATGTCCAGCACACAATACACAACACATCACACACACATGCAACAGACACTACCACACACAGCCCAAACCGAACAACTGTAAGATGCGTGGGGACATGTGTACACTAAGCCAGCCACGTAACCACCAACAGGTCCCCAAATATGCCAGAAGCGCCACAACGAGCACCCACCACACCCATGTGTCCGCCACAGCTGCACTAACCGACAAGTAACAGGTAAGTGGCAGGAACACAAAGTGCAGTGGGTGGGACGGTGGACAGCCCAAGTACAACACACACCAGGCCCCAGTCCCACAGCACAGCAAGGAGGAGCATCCCCCACACCCCACAGCCACGTGTCAGCCACCGCAGTGCACAACGACAGCCGAAAGGCAGACATCACGGTCCACAGCAATCGGTGTCAGTGGGTGTCCAGCCACCCCCACGACCCACAACACCCCCCCACCCCCACAGACCTGCAACATGGAGCACCCCCGCTTAGAGCCATGTGGCATCCAGTACAGTGCACGCACGAACAACTTGCAGGTGGGAAACTGGACAGGGCTGGATTACTGGAGGCATGAGGACCATAACACGACCAACACATGGGACATGTCACGTAGCAGACGAACACGCAGCACCGCCCACCGTCACGAACAAGTGAACAATGTGCACACGGACATGAACAACAGACTCACACCCCACATGACCCATCACAGACATAGCAACACCCAAGGAGCCACGTCTGCATGCACAAGCCACACTGAATATAGTCCCACACGGCAGCCACTGTGCAACTCATCACACACAACCGAAACACCATTGAAGTCCTGTCCATGTAGCCCCTACTGCCTGTCAACAACACACCCCACAACTACGCCTATGTAAGACAAACAACACTAGACGCAACAGAGCGGAACAACATAAATGCACACGAACACCACTGAACCCATCAAACTCACAGACACACCATGCACATACAACATACCATCCATCCCATCCGTCAGCCCCAGTCTCATGAAAGGCATGTCATCCGCACAGCTGCCACACATACAGCAGTCACGCTAAGACACATGCCCATGACCAACCATGTGCCAGAAGTCAATTAAGCGCACGACACACTGTGAGCAACAACACACAACATGGGCCACACCCCCCCGAGCACTGCAGTGATGCACATGGCACAGGGCAGCACGCACACCAAGGAGATGGGACAACTGCAATACGTTGGCTGGCACACAACTATCACTCACTCATAACGATGCGTCCAATGCCATGTCCAGTAATCACAACAGACAGCAAATATGCAGGCCATGTCAAGCATGCACACACCTCAAACCATGCACTGTCATGCTGCCACAACACATGTCACGTTCGGCACCCATGGCTCACAGCATGTACCCCAAAAGCATATCCCCTCCCAAATGCGAATCTGGGGCATGGCCCCCATGTCGCCATATGCGTTCCTAAGCGTTCCATTTGAACCCCAAAAGCATATCCCTCCCAAATGCGAATCTGGGGCTTAGCCCCCATGTTGCCATATGCGTTCCTAAGCGTTCCATTTGAACCCCAAAAGCATATCCCCTCCCAAATGCGAATCTGGGGCATAGCCCCCATGTTGCCATATGCGTTCCTAAGCGTACCATTTGAACCCCAAAAGCATATCCCCTCCCAAATGCGAATCTGGGGCATAGCCCCCATGTTGCCATATGCGTTCCTAAGCGTTCCATTTGAACCCCAAAAGCATATCCCCTCCCAAATGCGAATCTGGGGCATGGCCCCCATGTTGCCATATGCGTTCCTAAGCGTTCCATTTGAACCCCAAAAGCAAAGTACAAACCAGACCCAGGATGGGCCAGGAGCCCGCATACACCAGAGTCACAATAAGTAGGGGCACAGCAACACACCCATCGGCATGGCCAATCCGTCCCATGCCACATGTGCACAGCACACAGTCCCATTGCCAAGCACACACAACTACAGATGCTACAGCCACACACACGCCTCCGGGAAACCCATGTACGAGATTGCACGAACTGTCAATGTCAGACGACAAATACATACTTCGCCAGGTGCAACACAATAACAAATCTCATTCTCTCCACAGGTGACGAACTGCTGGATGCTGGGGATGGAGCCAGCAGCCAGCACAGCCAGCCTACAAGCCCCCAACGAGGACACACGGATCTGGAGGATCTGTCCTCCTCTTCGGACACGGACAACCAAGCAGGCCCATCTGGTGTGGCAGGGCCCAGCCGCTCCCCAGGACCCCTCCTACCCACCAACCCATCATCCAGGGCTGCTGAACATTCACAGCCCCCTGCTGCCACTGTCGTTGCGGCCACACCCACGGTCATTGTGGCCACTACCACTGCCGCAACCGCCACCATCGCCGCACCGACCACCACCGCCGCCACCACCGCCACGTCTTCGCTGGCACCAGCCCCAGCGCAGGTGGTGGCCCGGACGACTGGATCCACCCTGGGAGCCACAGCGAGGACCGTGGTGAGCAATGTGGCTAGTGGGCAGGCCGGTGGCAGCAGGACTGGTAGGAGGAGCAGGGTCAGGGAAACGCCAGCCTCCCCTGGGAGCCATGCCCTGCCTCACATGGCCAGAATCCTTGGGGCCTATGAAGAGGCCCAAGGACAATGGGTCCGGTCTGCTTCAGACACGCGTGAGGTGCTGGGGGTGCTGAGGTCCATGGACGCCCGTATGGGCCAAATCGTGGACCTCATGGGACAGCTGGTGGTGGCGGTGAGGTCACAGCCAGGGACAGCAGCTCCCCCTCCGCCACCACCTGCCGGGGCGCAGGGTGGAGCAGCAGTGTCCAGTTCCCCTGCGTCCACAGCCAGTGATCACACCTCAACCACCAGCATGTCGCAAGCAGGCACCCCCCCTCGCAAACGTGGAAGGGGCCATCCGAAGAGGAAACAGATCTCCCGGGAGGACTTCGCACGCTCCAGACGCAAGTGAGGCAGCCAGCCAGCCTTCCTTGACCAGCCACTGCATTGACTTGGACTACGATCCCACTCCACACAGCCATCTGGATGGCATGTGTGTGTTGGACTATGGACATAGAACCAGTGGGTACACCCTGATCATCACGCAGCCATGACCGACAGCTCATTGTCACTGCACGCACCACTTTTGTCATCACCTTACACACAATCACATGTCACAGTTTGTAATAAATGCACCTTTTTCACTAACTGCTGTTTGTGCCCTGTGTCTTATTTGTACGGAATACAACGGCCACCTTGGGCGGAAAGGCACCTGATGCGTGGCATGGCATTTGAATCCGGAGGGCCTGTAGGGACCTAGGGGTGGGAGACAGAACAGGAGCACATTCAATGAGTGTGTCACACACCCATCACACAGTACATGTCAACAACTACAAGCAATGTACACACATCGCACAGAGCAATAGGGCACAATGCCACAGCCACCAACAGTGGCATACTACCCTGGCCATGGAGCGTTGACACACAGCACGCAGTGAACAAACGGCCACCCTGACACAGCACACACACACCTGCACAGATACAGCCACATCAGCCGTCGTACATGGACACTCACCGTCAAGTGAAGTAGCGGGCGATGAGCTGCTGCCGCACATTACCAGCTTCCTCCTCTCCGCTGTCCTCCTCACTCGAGCTGTCCTGGTCTGCGGGCTGGGGCCCTGGTTGATCTCCGTCATCCACGATGAGGGGGATCTGCTTCCGAATGGCCAGATTGTGCAGCATGCAGCACGCCACCACTATCCGGCACACCTTCTGTGGGGAGTACGCCAGCGCACCCTCGGTGCGGTCCAGGCACCTGAACCTGGACTTGAGGAGGCCAAAGGTACGCTCGACCACACGTCTGGTCCTCCCATGTGCCTCATTGTAGCGATCGTCTGCTGGGGTGCGAGGATTCCTCAATGGACTGAGCAGCCATGCCCCATTCGGATACGCAGAGTCACCTGGGTGTGAGGGACACAGAGAACCGTTGCTAATCCAACTGGACAGGGGACAGCATCGCACAGCCAGCACGCTACACCACTCCACATACTCACCGACAATACAGGCACGATCCTGTTGCATATTGGACATCAGTCGTGGCAAGATGCTGTTGCGCATTATGTGTGCGTCATGGGCCGAGCCTGGGAACTTTGCACACACGTGGGTGATCACCATGTCCGCAAGGCACACCACTTGCACATTCAGGGAGTGCGTGTGCTTCCTGTTGCGGTACAGGTGCTCAGTGGCCTGTGGTGGAACAAGGCCGACATGTGTGCAGTCAATGGCTCCAACGACGTGTGGGATTCTGCCAAGGGCATAGAATGCACCCTTCACTGCCGCCAATTCACGAGCCCTGGGGAAGCGGATGTACCTGTTCCGGCACAGCATCATGGCTGCCAGTACATCCCTCAGCACCTTGCTGAACATGGGCTGGGACATCCCTCCTCCACTGCCCACTGTGTGCTGGAATGACCCAGTGGCGAAGAAATGCATGGCGGCCATCACCTTAGCCGTGGGGGTGACAGCAGTCGGATACACCCTGCGGGGACGGAGATGGGGTTCTAACATGGCACACAGTCGATGCAGGGTTGGCCTGTCCAGCCGAAACTTCCTAATAACCTCTGTATCGTCCATGTCCGCCAGCAATTGGTATGGGCGGTCAATGTTCGGTCTCCGCCTAGGGACAATGGCAGAGGACACATGTCAATGCAACACGACACATAGCAATTTCGCATACACATCACTGACATGACTGAGCAAGCACATGAGCCACAGCCCAGCTGTCAAGCTGGGACGGCACGGCCACAATACACTTACACAGGTCTCCCAACAATGGCAATGGCTAGTGATACAAACCACTGCCATGTGCATGCACATGGGGATCTAGGCCCCAATGACTTGCGGGGCGTGCTGATGGGGACTGACTGCATATCCGTCAAGCGGCAACGCCACGGCAACATGAATGTCTGCTGAGCATGGAACTGCTTCCGCGGCTGGATGAGTATGGCACACGACGACGACGATGTGGGCACAGGCTGAGCGGCCAAAACAAGTGGGACCTGTGGCACGAGGGGATATGAGACAGTAGTAGGTGTCAGCACTGCACCCTATGTACAGCACTGTACGGATCACACCTCCCGAAACATTGACAGGTGTCCACATTGACAGCCCCATGCCAAGACGGTTGTGTGCTTGCAGTCACACGTCACAGGTGAGAGGTTACATTGCACGTGCCAGGTAGCAGTCGTACATAGTGGGAGCTGGCATGTGTGTGCATGTGTCTCCTGTTCAGGATCCACCAGATGGGCGCTGACTCTGTACTGACCATTGGACACAGCATGTTCCGTGGAAGGCTTGTGTGTGTGGGATGGTGGCACTGGATGTGCCTCCGTTGGGTGGGGGGCCATGCACAGGGCGGGTACGTCAATGATTGCGCATTGTTGGTCACGGTGGGTGCACCCACTAAGATGTGTTGCCCTGTGTTCAATTCCTATGTCCGCATGATGATGGACTATAGATGTGGGCAGACTACACATTGGTCGATGTGCTGTCTATATGCATGTGCCTTCACACCAGGCACAGCTGCCCCTGCACATGTGACCCCTGCTGGACTCGCTGCTGGGTCTGTGGAGCTGATGCACCTTCTGCGCGTGGGGCGGGCAGCTCTCCTCACTTCCCTCATTGCGCATGTCATGACTTTGCCGCAGGTGACATGGATCATGGAGGGCCCACATGTACGCGTGGGTAAGCTACACATGATTGTACACTGGTCGCCACCCCCAGTCAGTGTTTCGAATGGGAAGGTTGTCGTGCTGGTGGTATGTTCGATGTGGCGGATGGGCGGGCCTAGGTGCGGGCTTACATTCCGGACATGGGGGGGTAGTTGTATTGGCGACTAGTTGCAGTACACACAGGACACGTCTCTTCCTTTCCACATCTGGGTCATCCCTTGTACTAACTGACAGTGATACAGTCATCTTCGCCCCAGCCCTCATGTCCTCCCCTCGCTCCCCCAATATGCATGCTCACCTGCGAGGCTAGCGCTTGCACAGGCAGCCCCAAGCTCGCACCAGAGAGGGCAAGGAGTGTATGTGTGGGTCCAGTTGCACGAGTGGGCTGTCTCAGGGTATGATGTGTTGCGGGACGCCGTCCACCTGCGTGCTGCCCCAAATGGAGACCCGGCCTGCATGGACTATGCATCACAGTCTTCGCCTTCCGGATCCGCCACCTGCGACACCCAGTGGCTGTGGCTGCCCTTGCGGCCAGGCCGCGTCCGTCTGTGGCTGATGGCCCACACATTCACTCTTTGGCCTCTCTGGGGAGGGCTCGGGGTGGTGGCGCACGCGCTTGCACTTAGTCGCAATGGCATGTGGCGTGGTTGGTATGATGGGCAATGGATGGGATGGTGCGAGCCACCTCCCGTGACGTCAGTGCTGCTCGTGCTGTGGTGCGTCCCCCTACACTTCCATGTGACTTGTGCCATGCTAGACGTTGAGGTTCTATTGCCTGCGTGATATGACCAGGAGGAGCGCGAGGAGACCTCTCACACACCATGCTCCACTGCCATCCCGTGCCCTGTATCGCCTGTGCGGATTGACTATGTTGGGGTTACACCTGGTCGACTGGGGCTGTGTGTGCCTTGTCAAGGGGCATGGCGGGCGCACAACAGGATCCAGCTTGTCCACAGAGGGTGGGCTGAGGTGCGCCTGGTACCGCTTTGTACGTGTGCCCGGCTGCTGTGCACACACGTGTTCACTCCCCCCAACAGGTGTCCTCTCACAATGCCCAGGGAAGCGGTGGTGTACTGTTCATGACCCCTCCCAACACGGCGTGCTCCAACTTGGCATGTGCGGATCTACCCGTCGCACCCACCCACCTGAGCACTGCGTCCATACGACTTCACACGACACATGTGTGTCTTCCACAGTAGTGCTACTCATTTGCGTTGACATCCAATACCAGTGGACTACATGGTCATGTCACGACTGCCGTGTACTTCACATACTCTCATCCTCTCTCATTCGTACTTGTGAAATGAGTCAGCGGAGACAGTTTTGGTTTCAAACATTATATTGAGTCTTCTGTCCTCTGTGATGCAGTATAGTGGACACTACTGGCAGCGGAATACATGTTGAGGATATACTGAGCATGATTGCAAATGGGATAGGGTGTGGGGTTACATGTGATTGGCTGTTGCATGTGGGATGTGGGCTTCAGAGTGACATCTGCTTGGCCAAGGCTGTGCTAATGTACATTTACGTATAGCTGCGGAGCTGCGGACTTTGACACAGACGGTATACATGTAGCCTACCAGACCGCTTGGCATCATGGGCACAGTCCATCTCAGTTCCATGTGACAGGTTTGCTGCGGTTGTTCCTCATGCACGGTTGCATGTGAGTTGACATCAGGGCATGTGCTTGCGTGCATGCAGCGGCGTGCCACTTGTTGTTGCACTGTGGTGGTTACTGGACATGTCACAGTCACTGGGGTCGTGTTGTTGTTGTATGCACTTGTCGTCCATGCAAAGGTCCTGGTATGGGATTCCCGGGGCGGGGGTGGGAGGGGTGCAGCACCCACAGACTCCAGGCGACCTATTCATGTCCACTGAGCGGTGTGTGTGTCCATGTGCGCTGGATCCATGTCGTGTCCTGGTTGTTCGTGCAGTTCCGTCCATGTGGGTGCGATACACAGAGCCCATGCCACTGCCTCCCACGATGCATGCAGTGTTCCTGGATGTGATGGGGAACAGTGTGCATGTCCCGGTCATATCCGATGTCATGGCGATGTCGTTGATGGTGTGGTTACAGTTGCCGGTCGTTTGGTATGGCTGTTGTGGTGGTGACTGGCCAGTCCGTGCGGAAGCTAAGCATGGGTGCGGGGTTGGACATCATAGGTCACTCGGGGAACCTGCGTTGTGGTCCGACGTATTTACAGGTTGTCAGGTATGCGATGCCGTCCAGCAGGGCTTCCATGTCATTGGTGGTGTACATGTTTGCCAGCCAATGTAGCGGATGGTGGCTGTCAAGGTGTTGTTCGTAAGTTGTCCCTTGGAGGACCATGATGGGGCATGCTGGGTGACATTCGATGTAGCTGTTCTCGATGATCCGTCGTGTGGAGGCACAGTGGTCCCATTTCAGTGCAGGTGCGATGTTGGCCACATACGCCATGCCCCCATAGGCAGAGCAGGCCCTGTCGTGTGCGTCCAGAGGGAGGAGTAGTGGTAGCAGGTCCGCCTTCAGACATGCCGGGTTGGAGAGGCATATCTCGACGGGATGCTGGTAGGGACACCTCCGACAGTAGAAGACGGGCATGACGCAGCTGAACAATGTGATGCGGTAAGTCAGTCGGTAACTTACGTTCAGCAGGGACAGGAGATCGCATCCCAATGTATGGCACAGGTTGGTTTTGTACAGCTTGAGCTGTTCGGCGTAGTTGGGTAGGTGTGTTGCGGTTGCCATTTCGCAGCGGTTCGTTGAGGTGGCGTGCTCCGGCTGTGTGTGCAGTCTGCAATGTGCACGCTCCGGGGTTTCTGTGAGCTCTGTGTAGTCGTAGGGAGACAGGACTTGTGTTCTGTTGGCTTGTTTGGAGGACACGGGCCCTCTTCCCACATGCTTCTCAGACAGTTCAAGGTCAGTGCTGTGTAACTCCTTCCAATTAACTTGCATGTGGCCGACATGGGGGAGTGTTTTCTTCTTTCTTCCCCGTCCGTTGTGTGCTTCTGTGATATGCGCTATCTGCCCTGTGGTCGGTCTCCTCGGCATGCCTGTGTTGGTCTATTCTTGGACAATGGCTGTATTCACCGGCTTCTGTCGTAGGGCTGTGGTTTCGGAGTTGGAATGGAAGGTCATTCAGTGCTGTCTGCTCTCCCTTGTGTGGGCGGCAGGCTGCCTTTCCGCTCTGCGTTGGGCCTTGTGTGTGAATGTTATTCTTGGGCCACCTGTTGTCGGTCCCCGGGCTCTTTGGTGTTCCGTTTTATATGTCTTGTTCATATGTGCAGGGTGGTATGGGTGTTTCTGTGTGGTACTGGCGTTCCTCTTCCCGAAGGGGCCCTGCTTCTCCTAGTTGGTGTTGCCGCCGCTGTGTGCTACGCCATGTTTGTTACACTGGGGTGTGTCCTGCTGTTGCGTGTCTTCACTGACATGTGTGCGTCGGTTGTGTGGCGTTGGGTGTTGTCCGTGAATTGGGCGTTGGGGACATGTCTGTGGCCGGCCTGTCACGTGTCATGTGCGTTCGGGGTGGGGCTGATGTGTGTGCTGCTTGGTTGTGTCCCTGTGTCTGTGTGCGACGCATGCATGGCGCTGCGGTTGGCCTCTGCGTTGTGCGCATGTGTGGCGGCGTCATCGGCGCTTTGGGGCTGTGACGGGGTGGTTGGTTCCTAGTCCCAGGTGGTGTGTACACATGTGTTCTGCGATGTTACGATTTGGCCTGTGTGTCATATGTGGATGCGATGGTGGATGTGTAGTGTACACGCGCTGGTGGGGGGTTGTCCGCTTTTTCCGCCCTTGCACTGTGTGCGCTGTTTGCGTGCACTTGTTGTGTGTGTGCCTACCTGCGTCTCCGCGGTACGTTGCGTCCTTGGTGGTGCATCAGCAGAAGCATGGGGAGTGCCTGCAGTGCTGGATTCATGCTCGGGGAGCCGCTTCTTCGTTGTCCGTGCTCGGCATCCGTGTTACCGCTTCGGTTTGTCGTACGGTATCTCTTGGCCGTGGGAGCCGTTTGTTTGCGGCATCGTAATTTATGCGCCGGGCGGGACGTGTTTCGTCGGACGGTGTGTGTCAGTTGGGCTGCGCCGCTACATGTGCGGGCGCACTTTGATGGCGGACGGTGTTGCTGGCTTGCCGGCGGTGTTTGGCCTACTTTTCGCATCGTAATTGGGCGGGCGTGTGGACTGCTGCGTGCCGGCGGTAACTGGTGGTTTTTGCATCCGCCAGCACGGCAGTGGTGCTTCCGCCCGCCATCGTAATGGGCCCCATAGTTTGTTAAAATATCGAATTTTTTAAATGTCTTAAAATTAATGTAAAATTAATGGAATAATAAATATAATTAACTAAAACATACTTAAAAATACTTAAATAACCTTAAAATTAATAAATAATCAATGTAAGTTATAAAAAAATAAACATACATTTTTATTTTTTAATACATATATATATTAACTTACTATTAATAAAAAATATTCAATATTTTTAGCGTAGGATAGCAGGAGGGTAAAATTTACTATTATCACTCCAGAGAGTGCAACAGTAAGGAAAGCGTTGGATAGCGTAGGGGTAAAAATTACTATTTCCACTCCAGTGAGTGCAACAGTAGGGAAAGCGTTGGATAGCGAGGGGTAAAAATTACTATTCCCACTCCAGAGAGTGCAACAGTAAGGAAAGCATTGGATAGCGTAGGGGTAAAAATTACTATTCCCACTCCAGAGAGTGCAACAGTAGGGAAAGCGTTGGATAGCGGGAGGGTAAAAATTACTATTCCCACTCCAGTGAGTGCAACAGTAGGGAAAGTGTTGGATAGCGGGAGGGTAAAAATTACTATTCCCACTCCAGTGAGTGCAACAGTAGGGAAAGCGTTGGATAGCGGGAGGGTAACAATTACTATTCCCACTCCAGTAAGTGCAACAGTAGGGAAAGCATTGGATAGCGTAGGGGTAAACATTACTATTCCCACTCCAGTGAGTGCAACAGTAGGGAAAGCGTTGGATAGCGTAGGGGTAAAAATTACTATTCCCACTCCAGTAAGTGCAACAGTAGGGAAAACGTTGGATAGCGTAGGGGTAAAAATTACTATTCCCACTCCAGTGAGTGCAACAGTAGGGAAAGCGTTGGATAGCGTAGGGGTAAAAATTACTATTCCCACTCCAGAGAGTGCAACAGTAAGGAAAGCGTTGGATAGCGTAGGGGTAAAAATTACTATTCCCACTCCAGTGAGTGCAACAGTAGGGATAGCATTGGATAGCGTAGGGGTAAAAATTACTATTCCCATTCCAGTGAGTGCAACAGTAGGGAAAGCGTTGGATAGCGTAGGGGTAAAAATTACTATTCCCACTCCAGTGAGTGCAACAGTAGGGAAAGTAATGATTTAATATTTAAATAAAAATAAATTAATCATCAATACCAATAAAAAATGAATTAAAATTAATTACCAATTACAAAATATGTAATAATTAATTAATTATAAATACCAATAAATATTATTTATTAAAAATTAATTACCTATTAATAATTAACAACCAATTCATTTTCAATACCAAAAATGTAACAAGTAATAAAAAAATTACCAATTAATATTTAATTAACAATAAATGAATTATCAATACACAAAAATAATTTCCTTAATTACAATTAAATTACTTCCCACCCTATTCCCCTATAAACCCACAACCCGCTCCGAATAATAAATTAATACAATTAACATAATTATCAATTTATCAATTAATAAAAAGTAATTACCAATTAATAAAAATTAATTACCAATTAATAATTAATTGACAATAAATTAATTATCAATACAAATAAATTAAAATATTTACTTAATTACAATTAAAATACTTCCCACCCTATTCCCCTATAAACCCACAACCCGCTACAGAACTAAAACGCAAAATTAAATTAAAAATAATTAATAATTCCTAAAAATGTATATTTAATTTACTATAATTAAATTACTTCCCACCCTATTCCCCTATAAACCCACAACCCGTTACGGAATTAAATTATGCAAAAATTAAATAACATAAAATTCATGACTTAAAAAAAATTAAACATACATTACAAAAATAATATACACTTTTAACACATATACTAACATAGAAAACACTTAAAAAAATTCGATATTATTAAAAATTCGATATATTTTAATGCCTATATTATGTACTTCGATATTTTGACAGTCGATATTACTTACCTGCATTTCAATATTTTTAACCACTATATTATATCCATTCGATATTATGTCCATTCTATATTTTGACTTCGATATTCTGTCCATTCTATATATTTTTTTCGATATTTTGTCTAGTTACCGTCCCGTGGTACCGAATCCATTTGTTATCCTATTTCAGATTCCTTGCCAAGCATTTTCTCCATTCCATTACATGAGGAAAGCCAATTTTTATTTGCTTTCCGTCTGGAGAACTGTGTCTTAACGTGGTGTCGTATCCCTCAAGGTTACACTGAGAGTCCATCCATATTCAATCAGGTTTCGAAAAAGAACTGTAGGAGTCTGATTCTCCTCCGGAACTCAGTGTTGGTCCAGTATATTGACAACCTTCTCACCTCGTCTAAAACACGAGATGCTTGCAGGGATGATACAATTGCCTTACTGAACCATCTGGCTGACAATGGGCATAAGGTGTCTCCGAGTAAGCTTCGGTACTGTTTGAATGAAATACAATACTTGGGTCATGGAATTGAGGAGGGCAAAAGGAAGGTGTCACCAGAAAGAGTGGAAGCGCCCATGAAAATGAATCCGTCTAGTACCCAGAAAGAGGTCAGAATGTTCTTGGGAATGGTTAGCTACTGTCGACAGTGGATTCCCAATTTTTCCCTGATGGCGAATTCTTTGCAGATGCTGACCCACAAGGATGCGTGTGATCTGGTACCTTGGGATAACGACTGTTTGCTTGCTTTCCTGGAGTTAAAAGAGTGCCTTTGTCATGCTCCAGCTTTAGAAATGCCTGATTACAGCAAGGTCTTCACATTATTCTGCCATGATCGAGAGGGTTGTGCTCTTTCTGCACTCAACCAGACACATGGAGGTGGCCGTAGACCAGTGGCCTATTTTCCAGCTACTTTAGATCCTGTAGCTCCAGCGTTGCCTAGATGTCTCAAGTCCGTTGCTGCAACAGGTGTCAGTATTGAACGATGTGAGAGCATTGTGATGGGTCATCTTTTTACAGTATATGTACCACACTCGGTTGAACTTTTGATGACAAGAACAAAAACACAGCATTTGACAAATAATAGGCTTGAAAGGTACAAAAAGTGTGCTTCTTGCTGCCGAGAATGTGACCCTGAAGCAGTGTTCTGTGTTAAATCTTGCTACCGTGTTACCGGTTCCAAATGCTGATGGGGAAGAATGTGAAGACGATGACTGTCTGGATGTCACTGAGCTTTGCACGAAACTGAGATCTGACATTGTTGATGAGCTATTGCCTGATCCTGATCAAGTCCTTTTTGTTGATGGTTCATGCCTAAGAGACAATGAACGTAATTTGAGAGCAGCGTTTGCTGTCTGTACCATCTCTGGTTTGGGGGAAGCTGCTTGTTTACAGGGAGTACACTGCGCAAGTGGCTGAAATCATTGCCTTGACCCATGCATGCCTCGTCTCTGAACAAATCCGAGTCACAATCGATACCGATAGCCAGTACGGTTTCGGTGTAGTTCATGACTTTGGACAGCTGTGGTCGCAGAGAGGGTTCCTAATGTCAAATGGGCCCCTATACGAAATGTTATGTAATGTTAAAAGATTTGTAGAGTGCAGCGTATACCAGAGGGTGTCTTGGCGCTAGCATAGCAGAGAGCGTATGTGAGGCAGGAGAAGATTATAGATTAAAAAGCCAGGTTTTAAGGAGCTTTGTAATCATCTGTAGAGAGGAGGCCGATCTAATGTGTATTGGCAAGAGATTCCACTGTTTAGTTGCTCGGACAAGGAAGCTGCTTCTGCCCCATTTGTTTTTCTTTATATCTGAAGGTGGTAGCTTTGTAGGCTCTCATTGGTCCTGAGATTTCTATTGGGGACGTTCCACGAAATGGCTTGTCTCAGAAATGCTGGTCCAGAATAATGCAAGGCATTAAATGTAAAGCAAAGTACTTTAAATTTGATCCATTTCCTAACAGTCAACCAGTGTATATCCTTGATGACTTGGGAGACTGAGTGATGTTTAGGAAGGGCAAGAAGTAGCCTAGCGGCAGAGTTCTGCAGAACCTGAAGTTTCTTAAAATATTGAGCCTGAAGACTGATATATAGACCATTACATTAATCCAATTTGGAAAGAATTAACGTGGCTATAACTTTCTTCCTAGAATTCATGGGGAGGAAATTTAGAATTTTCTTTAGGATTCGAAGAGTATTATAAGAGAACGATACGACTGCATTAATTTTCTTGCTGAGATTTAGATTGTCATCTAGAATCACTCCAAGAGTCTTGGCCTTGGGAGTAGGTGAGAGAAGTGTGCCCATTTCTGATGGCCAGTGTTGGAAACGGGGTAGCGTGGTGCAGAGCGGGCAGGCCAAACTCCAGAGGAAATGTGTAAAGCATCCGCGCAGCACACACAGGCGACACACCAGGCACACTACAAAAAGGAGACTACACCAGTTGGAGTAAGAAAAATAGCATCTGTATTGGGCAACAGCCTAGCAGATGGTAAACCACATTGGTAACACGGCGCCAACCGGCACCCGGTATACATAAAACAGTGGGGACTATGTACAGGGCAGCGCCAATCGGGCCGCTGCCAGCATTAACAAAAGCATGGGATGAATCAGGTTCAATTCAGGTAGGTACATTCAATTTGGTGAAAGTCATAATGCAGGTAAATCATACAGCAGTTGTGCTTAGGCCCCTATTCAATTTAGTAAAGGCCTTACAAGCCTGGCATAACCCCTCGCTGCAGATTAGCCTGCGCGCCACTTCACACAGGGGAGCCCGACTCCCGGGCCCCTGGCAAGACAATGTCCCTCAACGAACGTTGCAGCTGCCCACTGTGATCCGGGGCAGCTGTAAAGACAGTGCAACACAGGGGGAAGGCGGGCACCGGCAATGTGCCCCGTAGCCCCCTCCCTGCTGCTACAGGTTCCTTCAAGGCAGCTGCCCACTGGCAGGCGGGGCAGCTGTGCAGGACGTTCACACGGGCCCTCCTGGAGGCCCTCCTGGCACCCGCAATTCTCTACGAGCCCCCCCTCCGGGGCTCGGGGTGTAAAGTTATGCCCCCACACGTTGCACATGGGAGCCCCTCTTCTGGGACTCTGGAAGGGGAAGTAGGCCCAGTTGTTGCAGAGGCCCGCTACTGCGGTGCCGCTGTGTGTCCCCAAGGGTCACTGGCACTTTCGGTGCCTCTGGGGTCCCCTAACCCTCAAGGGCCTCCTTCGTCGCAGCTGCCCGCTGTCAGACGGGGCAGCTGGGAGACCAGTAGGGCCACTGTGGTCCTCTCTGCGGGACCGACGGGGAGGCGGGCACCGGCTATGTACCCCGATGCCCCCCCCCGGGACTCTAAACTTAATTGGCCCCAACACGTGGCAGCGGCCCGCACCGGCGGCACCGCTGGGGAAGGGGGGCTCAACACGAGCACGGCTGGTTTCCCCCGGGGCCTTAGGCACCGACAATGTGCCTCGGCCGGCCCCCGCCCGTCCCAGAACTCAGCCCCACTCACCGGCAGTCCTGGGGCCTCGCGCTCCGGGTTCTCCTGACGGGCGGCCGACTCCCCCGGAACTCCGGCGATCAGCAGGCGGGGACTTCAATGCGGCGGGGGCAGGCACCGACAATGTGCCTCGGGCCCCCCTCCGCCTTACTCTCCTAACTGCTGGGGTCGCTGCGGGGCTCTTCCCTCGTCCTGAGAGCTCCGCGGGACCTCCGCAGCACTGCTCCCGATGGCCGGGACCTCGCGCCTCTCCTGACCTCACCCGGACTTCCAGGCTTCACCCGGGCCTCCCCTCGTGGGGCCCGGGACTTCGACAGGGGGCTTCGGACGTCCTGCTTCCTCTTTGCGGGCCGGGGCTTCCAGCCCTCTTTTCGGCCCCGCCCACAATCAGGCCGAGGTGCCTGGCTTCCTGGTCGGGCCGGCACTCTTTCTCCACAGCCCGCGGCGGTGATTCTCCACAATTTTGAAGTGCGGGGTGGGCTCCCGCCTTCAACTAAAATCACTGGCGGGGTAGGCACCCGCGTAATGGCACACTTGCGGGGTGGGCTCCCGCTCTTGGTTCACGCAGGCGGGAAGGCGGCAGGGTAGGCTCCCGCCGCACTTCCGAATGAGCCGCTCCCCTTTTCCTGGCCCCACACGCGTCTCCTTGTCAGCGCGCGATAGCGCTCCTCAACCCGGCCGCGGCGGTGATCCTGGGCGACTCTTCGTGCGGGCACATACGGGGTGGGCTCCCGTTGGTTTCACAAGCACCACGTTGCGGCGCACAATACGGGGTGGGCTCCCGTTGGTTTCACAAGCACCACGTTGCGGCGCACACGCGGGGTGGGCACCCGCTTCCAGGCAAAGCTCCGGGGGGGATCCCCCACTCCGGGATCTCCTCGGGACACGTGGCAGCACAGCGCTGCGGTTACGGCGGCGACAGGGACTCACAGCGCTTCCTCCCTCATGGCGCTGGACCTCCGCACAGCGCTTCTTCAGGCACGCAGCGCTTCGGTCCCCCACAGCGCTTTGCAGACGGTGTCTTCAGGGGGGTTACAGCGCTCTCCAGGCTCCAGGGCACAGCGCTAGGGTGCAGGCATCAGCCCTCCCCTTCATGCAGGCAGGCACAGGCAGCGCTCCCACCTCCAGGGTCCCACAGGATAAGTAGAGCTCTGGCAGTCCAACGCTGCAGGCACCCTCTCCCTTCTCTGGCACCGCAGATATAGCGCTCACCAGGCGCTAGAGGCCACGAGACATGTAGTGCAGGGCGAGATCAGTGGCTAGTAGGGCGGCTCACCAGTCCCGAAGCAGCAGCTCCTCAGAACGGTCATCCTCCGGTAGGGTGGCAATCCTGCCAGCACAGCAGCCTCCACTCCGGCAATGTCTCTTTATTGGCCCTGGGGCCAACAGGGGGTGTAGATGGGCACAGGGGCCAGCACACAGGCCCAATGTGGCGGTCTCCCTGGCAGAAGGTCCCTTCCCCTTCAGTCCAGGCTCTGCACTGCCTCAGTCTCCTCACATGGCAGCTAGAAGGTTCTCTCCGGAACCGGTTCTAACTGGTTCAGGGGAGGAGTAGAGCACCCTCGGTGCGACGCTTCCCTCCAAAAGCAGGGGGCGCTGGGGGACAAACCACTAGGCTGCCACCCCACCTCAGTCAGGCGTCACATGGGCAGGCAGGCATGGCGTCCATTTTAACAGTGACATTTTTCCACAGTGCTTTTCTAAAATGGCGGCGCTAACAGTGTGTACCATATTACACAGCATTTGTTATGTTCTGTTCAGACACACCATATTTTGTCACACAAGTGGAAAAAATTCAGGGCAAAAGGGCCAAGTCCAACACAACCCCTCCCAGCCAAAAGCCAGGGTAGACCGATCAATGCCTTGATGGGCTTCCCTGCTTAGAGCGAGAGAACTTGGACGCGGGCCCACAACTGCAGGAACACCCGCAGGTTCTTCTCCACTCTGGAACCCGATGGTTCCCTCTCTCAACTCCTCTTGACCCAACTAGGCCACCCCACTGGTGCTCCCTAGTTGGCTGCAGCCAGGACCGGGCCCTAGGCCACCCAGATGTCTCTGGCCCTGGCTGTCTCACAGAGTGGGGGGCAGTAGCCCCAGGCCCGTAGTACCCGTTGACCACTCTCCCTCTCCTCCGTGCAGTCCCAAACTGCCAATGGTCTTCCCACCTAGGGACCACACTCTCACACTGTCCACCAGGTAGGGGCGAGAATCTCCTCCCCCTCCCTCTCCTTCTGGGGTTCCGCCCTCTCCTCCTGTGCGGGGCACCCTCAGAACACCACTCTCTCCCAGGGCCGTGACCCTGCATCCGATCCACCAACCCAGGGTCTAAACCCTTAGGTTGCCCCGGTGCCAGAGGCGAGTCCTCCCTCCCTCTGCACCCCCTCCCAGAGTTCCGCACCCTCCCACCTGGAGAAGTACCCCTGGGAGTCAGTTCCGGAGGGACACTGGTTACAGACGTCCCTCCTGCCAGGTCAGGCAATCCCTGCCCCTGGCCTCCCAACCCAGGATCTAAGCCCTGTGGCTGAGCCGGTGCCAGAGGCGAGTCCTTCCTCCCTCTGCACCCCCTTCCAGAGTTCCGCACCCTCCCACTTGGAGAAGTACCCCTGGAAGTGAAACCGGTAGGGACCTTGCTTACAAGTGCCCCTCCCTCCAGGTCAGGCAGCCCCTGAACCTGGCACCCCAGCCCAGGATCTAAACCCTGTGGCTGGGCAGACCCCAGAACCCCTGGAGCTCGGATTACCGACGCCCCGGGTTCTCCTGACACTAGGGGATCCCCTTCCCTGGACGGCCCATCGGGACAGCCTAGGCTCCCAACCTGGGGTTCCCTTATGGAACTCTCCAGGCCCTGAGACTGCGGTTGGGGCACCTCGGGACACCTCCCCGTCTCACTCCTTCCTATGGATAGGATGTGAGGCCCTACAACCCTCTCACCTTCCTGGGACCTAGCTGGGCGATTCTCCACCTCTCCCACCTCGCTGGGTTGGAAGATCCCTGCACCACTCCCTTCAGGATCACTCCCCACTGCCCTCTCAGACTCTCTGGCACTCACCCAAAGGTCTGCCTCCCGTGCAAGCTCCCTGGGGTCGGAGAGCCCACACTGCAACAGGTGGTGGCGCAACCCGGGAAAACAACTCTTGAGCACATGCTCCCTGATAATCAGGCGGAACAGCTCTTCCCCATCTGTCACCGCGCCACCCACCATCCACTCCTCCAGTGCAGTCCAACACCCGTCCACATACTCCCCCAAGACTGATGGGACAGTTTTCCCCTGCCCTGGAACTCCAACCTGCCCCCTCCTTCTGGGGATCAGGCACCATCTCCCGGGCTCTGGGAGTGGGACTTCCTGCACTGGCTTCACTCTCGCTGCCACCACTGGATCCCACCCTCACTGGTGAATCCAGACCACAGACACCACTCTCAGGGGACAACCTACCCCCTGAGCTAGTCTCTCCCTGGTGAAGGCCCTCTCCGCCTCCGCCATCCTTTCCTGCGCTAGGACCCTTTCAGTCTCTAGCCTTTTTTCCTCCACCCTCAGCTGCGCTAGCTCCACTCTGAGCCTTTCCAGCGCCAGCTGATACTCCCTTTCTTCCCTCCTATCTACCCACTCTTCTGGGGATAGGGAAAGGGGTGGGGCAGTGCCCCTGGGGCTGGACCCAGCACGGGACTCCCTCTCTATGGTGTCCTCCCTCGCTACCGGTGTCTCTGCCCTCACATCCTCTTCCTCCTCAAAGTCACCACCTTCCAGGGTTATGGACCGGGACCCCTCACTCTCAGAGTCCTCCTCACGGTCTCTACCAAATCCATCCCTTAAATATGCAGAGGGGTAATCGGAAAGGTCCCCGTGGGGCTCTAAGGGTTCCCCCTTTTCAGGGCCTCATAGAGGAACAACTTCCTCCGGGTGTTGCCTACCGTGGGTATCCCTCTCTCTCGGCAGAGGTCTATCACCTCCTGCTCGGTGTACTCCCCCACGCAATCCTCGTCGTAGGTTAACCCCATCCTGGTGAGATACACCCGGGATACACCACCCACAGTGCAACAGGGAGACACAATCCCCAAAACAACACTTTTAGGAGGCAAGTACAATCAGGAAAACAGTCCCCAAATCCGTGATTACTCTCAGGTGCACCCTTTGTAGTGCAACCAGTTGCCGCTGTGGTACTGCGCAAACACAAGTCCTATCCCACCGCTGAGCACCAATGTTGGAAACGGGGTAGCGTGGTGCAGAGCGGGCAGGCCAAACTCCAGAGGAAATGTGTAAAGCATCCGCGCAGCACACACAGGCGACACACCAGGCACACTACAAAAAGGAGACTACACCAGTTGGAGTAAGAAAAATAGCATCTGTATTGGGCAACAGCCTAGCAGATGGTAAACCACATTGGTAACACGGCGCCAACCGGCACCCGGTATACATAAAACAGTGGGGACTATGTACAGGGCAGCGCCAATCGGGCCGCTGCCAGCATTAACAAAAGCATGGGATGAATCAGGTTCAATTCAGGTAGGTACATTCAATTTGGTGAAAGTCATAATGCAGGTAAATCATACAGCAGTTGTGCTTAGGCCCCTATTCAATTTAGTAAAGGCCTTACAAGCCTGGCATAACCCCTCGCTGCAGATTAGCCTGCGCGCCACTTCACACAGGGGAGCCCGACTCCCGGGCCCCTGGCAAGACAATGTCCCTCAACGAACGTTGCAGCTGCCCACTGTGATCCGGGGCAGCTGTAAAGACAGTGCAACACAGGGGGAAGGCGGGCACCGGCAATGTGCCCCGTAGCCCCCTCCCTGCTGCTACAGGTTCCTTCAAGGCAGCTGCCCACTGGCAGGCGGGGCAGCTGTGCAGGACGTTCACACGGGCCCTCCTGGAGGCCCTCCTGGCACCCGCAATTCTCTACGAGCCCCCCTCCGGGGCTCGGGGTGTAAAGTTATGCCCCCACACGTTGCACGTGGGAGCCCCTCTTCTGGGACTCTGGAAGGGGAAGTAGGCCCAGTTGTTGCAGCGGCCCGCTACTGCGGTGCCGCTGTGTGTCCCCAAGGGTCACTGGCACTTTCGGTGCCTCTGGGGCCCCTAACCCTCAAGGGCCTCCTTCGTCGCAGCTGCCCGCTGTCAGACGGGGCAGCTGGGAGACCAGTAGGGCCACTGTGGTCCTCTCTGCGGGACCGACGGGGAGGCGGGCACCGGCTATGTACCCCGATGCCCCCCCGGGACTCTAAACTTAATTGGCCCCAACACGTGGCAGCGGCCCGCACCGGCGGCACCGCTGGGGAAGGGGGGCTCAACACGAGCACGGCTGGTTTCCCCCGGGGCCTTAGGCACCGACAATGTGCCTCGGCCGGCCCCCGCCCGTCCCAGAACTCAGCCCCACTCACCGGCAGTCCGGGGCCTCGCGCTCCGGGTTCTCCTGACGGGCGGCCGACTCCCCGGAACTCCGGCGATCAGCAGGCGGGGACTTCAATGCGGCGGGGGCAGGCACTGACAATGTGCCTCGGGCCCCCCCCTCCGCCTTACTCTCCTAACTGCTGGGGTCGCTGCGGGGCTCTTCCCTCGTCCTGAGAGCTCCGCGGGACCTCCGCAGCACTGCTCCCGATGGCCGGGACCTCGCGCCTCTCCTGACCTCACCCGGACTTCCAGGCTTCACCCGGGCCTCCCCTCGTGGGGCCCGGGACTTCGACAGGGGGCTCCGGACGTCCTGCTTCCTCTTTGCGGGCCGGGGCTTCCAGCCCTCTTTCGGCCCCGCCCACAATCAGGCCGAGGTGCCTGGCTTCCTGGTCAGGCCGGCACTCTTTCTCCACAGCCCGCGGCGGTGATTCTCCACAATTTTGAAGTGCGGGGTGGGCTCCCGCCTTCAACTAAAATCACTGGCGGGGTAGGCACCCGCGTAATGGCACACTTGCGGGGTGGGCTCCAGCTCTTGGTTCACGCAGGCGGGAAGGCGGCGGGGTAGGCTCCCGCCGCACTTCCGAATGAGCCGCTCCCCTTTTCCTGGCCCCACACGCGTCTCCTTGTCAGCGCGCGATAGCGCTCCTCAACCCGGCTGCGGCGGTGATCCTGGGCGACTCTTCGTGCGGGCACAATACGGGGTGGGCTCCCGTTGGTTTCACAAGCACCACGTTGCGGCGCACAATACGGGGTGGGCTCCCGTTGGTTTCACAAGCACCACGTTGCGGCGCACACGCGGGGTGGGCACCCGCTTCCAGGCAAAGCTCCGGGGGATCCCCACTCCGGGATCTCCTCGGGACACGTGGCAGCACAGCGCTGCGGTTACGGCGGCGACAGGGACTCACAGCGCTTCCTCCCTCATGGCGCTGGACCTCCGCACAGCGCTTCTTCAGGCACGCAGCGCTTCGGTCCCCCACAGCGCTTTGCAGACGGTGTCTTCAGGGGGGTTACAGCGCTCTCCAGGCTCCAGGGCACAGCGCTAGGGTGCAGGCATCAGCCCTCCCCTTCATGCAGGCAGGCACAGGCAGCGCTCCCACCTCCAGGGTCCCACAGGATAAGTAGAGCGCTGGCAGTCCAACGCTGCAGGCACCCTCTCCCTTCTCTGGCACCGCAGATATAGCGCTCACCAGGCGCTAGAGGCCACGAGACATGTAGTGCAGGGCGAGATCAGTGGCTAGTAGGGCGGCTCACCAGTCCCGAAGCAGCAGCTCCTCAGAACGGTCATCCTCCGGTAGGGTGGCAATCCTGCCAGCACAGCAGCCTCCACTCCGGCAATGTCTCTTTATTGGCCCTGGGGCCAACAGGGGGTGTAGATGGGCACAGGGGCCAGCACACAGGCCCAATGTGGCGGTCTCCCCTGGCAGAAGGTCCCTTCCCCTTCAGTCCAGGCTCTGCACTGCCTCAGTCTCCTCACATGGCAGCTAGAAGGTTCTCTCCGGAACCGGTTCTAACTGGTTCAGGGGAGGAGTAGAGCACCCTCGGTGCGACGCTTCCCTCCAAAAGCAGGGGGCGCTGGGGGACAAACCACTAGGCTGCCACCCCACCTCAGTCAGGCGTCACATGGGCAGGCAGGCATGGCGTCCATTTTAACAGTGACATTTTTCCACAGTGCTTTTCTAAAATGGCGGCGCTAACAGTGTGTACCATATTACACAGCATTTGTTATGTTCTGTTCAGACACACCATATTTTGTCACACAAGTGAAAAAAAATTCAGGGCAAAAGGGCCAAGTCCAACAGCCAGCAATTACCAAGAGAAGTGTCTGTTGTTAAATGCGCCGCCCATGAAAGGGGGAAATGATTTTGTCACTATCGGAAATAGGTACGCAGACGAAGTTGCATGGTATTGTGCTTTTCATGCATGTGTTTTCAATGAGGAATATACTGGCGAGAGTACAGAGTACACCAAACTCAACATGATGCTATCTGCAGGTGGTACGTGTGATGAAGTGAGGCATTTACAAATGGAGGTCACAGAGGAGGAACAAGCGGGTTGGATCAGAACAAGTTATGAGAAAGGAAAAGATAACATTTGGGTGTCAGCTGATGGTAGAGCAGTATTACCAGATTGTTTGTTACACCCAATGGCGAGGCAAATTCATAGACCAGCTCACATAGGAAGGGATGCAATGGTGAGATTGTTCAGACAGACTTGGTTCAATCCTAGGTTTCAAGTGGTTGCAGAAGCAGTTTGACATCAGTGTGTCATGTGCCAAAAAATGAATACAGGAAAGAAGACTGTTGTTGCCTTGAGCCATATTGGCCGATCAGGGGGTCCCTTTAATCGGATCCAAATGGATTTTGTTGAGATGCCTGTGTGCACTAGATTGAGATACATTCTGGTTGTTGTGTGAATCTTTTCTCGATGGGTTGAAGCTTACCAGACGAGGAGATGTGATAGCCTCAAAGTAGCTAAGTTGTTGCTGAGGGAACTCAGTCCTAGATTCGGATTTCCAACTTCATTGGAGTTGGATAGAGGTACACACTTACACAATGAGATCATTAAGTTGTTGTGCACTGCCTTGAATGTGGACCAAAGGCTGCATTGTAGTTACAGGCCAGAGGCAACTGGAATGGTAGAGCAGGTCAACGGTAACCTTGAAAGCGAGGCTGTCTAAAGTGTGTGCTTCAACATCTTTGAATTGGCCTGATGCGTTGCCTCTAGTGCTAATGAGTCTGCGCAGCATTCCTGACAAGAGAACTGGGTTGTCGCCACATGAGATACTTATGGGGGGAAACATCCATTACAACGCAGTCATTACATCGCACTGCTTTTACAACGCAACTGTTACAACGCAACTGGCTTTACATCGTATGCCATTACAACACATGCCATTACAATGCATGTCTCTACAACGCATGCCATTACAACGCATACCATTACAACGCATGCCATTACAAAGCATTATAAGGTAAGTAATGGAGATTTTTTAGTTTTAGGGTGAGATGGGTTTTGGGGTAGAGATGGGAATAGTAATTTCTACCCCTACACTATCCAACACTTTCCCTACTGTTGCACTCACTGGAGTGGGAATAGTAATTTTTACCCCCACACTATCCAACACTTACCCTACTGTTGCCCTAAAAGTATTATGCATTGTAATGGTATGCGTTGTAATGGTATGCGTGTAATTGAATGCGTTGTAATGGTAGTTTGTAAAAATGCGTTGTAATGGCATACGTTGTAAGATCATGCGATGTAATGGTAGTTGTGATGTAAAAAACGCGTTGTAAAAGCATGCATTGTAATTGTTTGCGTTGTAACGTCATATATTCCTTATGGGAAGAGCAATGTGTCTGCCTGCCGTGCCTGCTACCACATTAGTGAACATCACAGATGATTTGGTCCTTCACTACTGTAGAGGATTGGCTGATGTGGTTCGTTCTGTGTCTCATCAGGTTGAAGCGGCGACTGCACAGACCTCAAAGGACCTCTGCCACAATCGGAACCCAGGAGATTGGGTTCTCATCAGAAAACACGTGAGAAAAAACTGCCTTGACTCTCGTTGGCGTGGACCATATCAAGTGATACTGGTGACTTTGACTGCTGTGAAGGGTGGCGGAGTGCCGAATTGTGTCCATGCCTCTAACACCCGACGAGTCTTAGGTCCCAGAAGAACTTCCAGCAGTGACTGAGGGGTCACAGGAGAGGGCAAGACTAGCTGTAGAGGTACCTGAAGAGGCTGGACACACACCAAGTCAATCTGAGGGGGGTCAAGTCACACAAGACCCTGGTATAGACTCTGAGGGAGACGGTAATGTTGCGAGTGACCAAGAGAGTCTGACTTAGTGGAGAGACTGGTGTGACAAGTGGTTGTGTGCAGTTAAGGAAGAAAGATGCTGTAGGTGAGACCTGGCCAGTGAGACAGAGAAGAAGGAATCTGAGACTTGCGTCTGAAAGAAAACTAACACCAATAAGTGAATCATCAGAGTCCGATCTGAGTAAGACTGAGCAGAATGCAGAGAGTGAAAGAAGATCCAGGAGAGCTTGAGTGCCTTGTCGGAGATATTCCGCTCCTGAGTGGACTTATCTGGTTACAAATGCCGGGGAGAGCGAGGTCTGAGACTTCGATACTGATTGTCGAGATCTTACTGAGAGTTTCTGGTATTGAAGCAAATGCACTTCTGTCGTTGACGGTAACGTTCCTACCAAGGCTAAGTGGTTTACAGACTCTGATTCTGGAAGACATCAAATTCCCAAGCTTCAGAGCACCACAGTCTCCTCAAGAGATTGCATCACTGAGAGCCGAACTGTTACAACGTTTTAGAAAGGTAGGATCTTTCTAGCATGGTTACCCCCACTTTTTGCTGGTGTCAGTAGTTTTTTTTATTAGTCTGGCTGGGATCCTGATAATTAGGACCCCAGCCACTGTGCTTCCTCCCGAAATGTGTCATGGTAAGTAATTAGGTACCTCCACAACTGGTTACTGGTGTATCCCTGAAAGTCACTAGTATATGGTACTAAGGTACCCAGGGCATAGGTATCCCAGGGGTCTCCCATGGGCTGAAGTATGTATTATGCCACCCATGAGAGACCACTCAAACTGTGACTACAGGGCTGCCATTGCAGCCTGTGCAAGCTGGTGCTAGCACCACTTACGAAAGATATAGGATTCCTTATATCTAACCTATAAGTCACCCCTAAGGTAGGCCTTTTAATCCTGAAGGCAGGGTCCTGGGTTATAAGTGTGAGGGTGCCCTGCATGAGCAGGATACCCCCTACAAACCCCGGAGTCAATTCTCCAGGCTTGTAAGTGCGGTAAGCCATTCTTATACATATAGTGGGCATGTGTCATTATGCAATGGCTAACTATATAGTGGTTGTGTCGAACCTGGGCATGTTTGGTATCAAACATGTTGGAATCATACCCCAACACCGTTACCGGTGTTGGAGGTATGATTCCATGCACTGAGGGGCTCCTCCGGGAAGCCCCCAGTACTTCCGGTATCAGCCTTTCAGGGTCTGCTAGCAAGCTAGTGCTGCTGCCGACCACAGACATAATTCTGCCCTCCTACTGCTGAGCTGAGCGAGGGGAGGGTAGAACAATAGGTTTCCTGTCACAGGCAGGTGTGACCATCTCCCAGAGAGGACTTAGTGTATTGGGCTGGGGTGGGGGCCTTTGCCAGCACCACCAGACTGCTTTGAAGGGCACGTTTGGTGCCCTCCTTGCATACTCTAGTTGGAGCCAGTTCTGGGAGCCCTTGGCTCCCACTCTGGTGTGAAACTGGACAGAGTACATGGGAGTATCCTCCCCTCTGTCCAGCCCGTCCTTTTGGAGGACCCCTGAGTTATCCTAACCCTTTTCTTAGGGTATAAAAAGGCTTACCTGTGGGTGGGTCCTCAGATTCATCGTGGGACAAGACTCAACCCTGAAACTACATCCCTCTTCACTTGTCTGGACAATTGGACTTCGTTGGACTTCAATTGGAACCAAGACTGCTCCAAGGAAGACTCCTGCTGCTCCTTGTCTCGCTGTTCTTCAAGTCTTCTTCGTCATCTGTTCTTCACTGAGGTTCTTCAACAGACCTGTGGGCAACAAGGGCACCGGTAGAAATCTCCCTTGGAGTGAAGGAGTTACTCCCATGTATCTGCAGGCACCGCAATGAAGCTGACCAGTCTGCTGCTCCTGTCATCCTTCTCCAGGCTCAGCAACACAGGTGGTGGTTCTGAAACTCCCTTGAGGCCTGATCCGTCCTCTGCAATTTTGAGTCCAGTATCCCTCGTTGGAATTGCTGGGACCGAACACCTGTGCACTTCGTCGACTTGATGTTGCCAAGGCTTGTTGGCTCTGTACTCCAGAGATCTTCAGGCTACAAGAAGCTCCATCCTCCAGCATCTCTTCCTGCCAAGTACAGCATCCTCCTCACATCCTTTGCTCCGTGGGCCTTCCTTCTTCTTCCCTGGTGTAGGTAACCTGGTTCCCAGGGCATCCACGGGTGGGGTGGCTCTCCAACCTTCTGTCTTCCAAAGGTTTTTTTGGGCTCCTCTGGGAGAGGTCTTTCTCCAAAACTGCAACCACGACTTCTCCATTGACTTCCATTGGGCACGCAGCTGTGTTTCAACTCTGCACACAGCCTCTGTGCGGTTCCTGGGTACTTACCTCGGGTGGTTCCTTGTGTCCCCGGCTCCTCTGGGTTTTCTGGTCCAAGTCCCATTCTCCTCTGCAGTTCGCATTCCACTTTCTTAATATATGTTTTGGTATCCCCCTGGAGACCACTGTATTTTGTGCTACTTACCTTATTGCTTTTGAAGTATTCTTGTGTATTGTGTTGATATCTCCGGGTAGGAGATATACCAATGTGATAGTGATATTGTGTTGTAATAAATAGACTTATTTTTGCTAAACACTGTGTGGTTTCTTTTCATCTAATCTACACTACAGATTAAACTGGTAAAAAAAGCTGCTTAACACTCCTTCAAGATAATCCTGAAGGCTGCTCTCCACAGATAAAACTTTGAGAGCTTTCCATGGTTATCAAAGACCACTAAAATCACCAGGATTAGTGTAAGGTGCATCACTTGAATAAGTGTGAACCATACACTAAGCCAGCCTACTACAAGGGCTTATAAGTTTCTTAACATATTTGGAGACCATAAGGTAGCACACGTCTGTAGGACGTCCTGTTTCAGGCCCCTACCCTTGCTGGGTAATTCATTTCTGAGGAAAATCACATATAAGTAAGCAATTTTAGATTTTTTTAAAGTTGATTTTGTAACCGTGGTGGCTGGGTCTATTGATACCTCATGTTGGTGTCTGGGTCTATTGTTACCCCACGTTGGTGGCTGGGTCTATTGATACCTCATGTTGGTGGCTGGGTCTATTGTTACCCCATGTTGGTGGCTGGGTCTATTGAAACCTCATGTTGGTGGCTGGGTCTATTGATATCCCACTTTGGTGGCTGGGTCTTTTGCTACCTCATGTTGATGGCTGGGTCTACTGTTACCCCACGTTGGTGGCTGGGTCTATTGATACCTCACGTTGGAGGATGGGTCTATACCTCACGTTGGTGGCTAGGTCTCTTGATACCCTGTGTTGGTGGCTGGGTCTGTTGATACCCGATGTTGGTGGCTGGGCCTCTTGATACCCCATGTTGGTGGCTAGGTGCTCGATGCCAACCAAGCTTTTCGGAGGCCCTAACTGCATCCGCAGGGATCCCACTGTGGTGACCAGCCTATGTAGAAGGTATAAAATATTAACTCAAAGGTGGAGGTGATCGCCAAGCAGTGGGTTAGCCTGGGGATCTCAGCACCTACCAAGAACAGCAAATCTTTAGGGATTCTGTCTCAGCTTTGAGATCAGCCAACAGAATTGGGACTTTTGAATAACTGCCACATCAGCAGCAAGGCATGGGAGGCACATTTTATCCAAATCTACTCCGCAGGGAATCTGGCCACATATGCAAGCAAGACAGCAGAGCCAAATCCTGCCGTGGATTTGACCCTACATGAAGCTTTAGTTGCAATACAGCAAAGCGCAGGGACAAAGGCATATGGTCCAGATGGTAAACCCATCGACGTGATAAAGTGTAACACCAGTTTATGGGTGCCCCTGTTGACTAATGTTTAAATAATTTTAATTGTGCTTCCTTACCAGACTCATGGGCCTCATCGACAATGGTACCAATATTCAAGAAGGACGATCGATCTTTACCCAGTTGTTATTGCCCAATTTCTCTCATAGACAGGCCAGCCAAAATTTACGGAAGGGTCCTACATATTAAGATTATCGAGTGGGTGGAAGAGAATAAGATTTTGGCTCCATGCCAATATGGCTTTCGAAAACATACTGGAACGCAGGAACAGTGCCTGAACCTTAGCCTAATTCTGGTTAAATATACCAAGGCAAAACGAACCCCCATGTATTTGGCGTTCATGGACCTCAACACGGCATTTGACTGTGTAAATCGGTCAAGGCTATGGCAAGTTTTATTGGCAATGGGGATGGAGGAGCCACGTTTTCACCTCTTGGCACCATGCACATAAATACATGGGCTAGAGTGAGGTTCGGACAGAGTGGACAGTTTACAAGGGAGATCCATATTGGACGAGGGGTGCAACAGGAGTGTATGCTGGTTCCTTTGCTGTTCATCCTCTACATAAATAAGCTCGGCACCCATTTAACAGCATCTACACTAGATGTTCCATTGGTGCTCGGCACGCCATGCCCAGTTTTGTTATACACAGACAATGCGGTGTTACTAGAATGCACGCCCAGAGCTTTGCGTTTATTGGTCTATTCTTTGGTGGAATTTATGGGCATACTTGACCTGTTGACTAATTTTGCCAAATATTTTGCCATGGATTGTGGCCCCAAGAGTATCCAATTAACAATTATGTTGGTAGGAACAAACCGCCTCTCCCACACTAACGAATTCTCTTATTCGGAGGTGCTTTTCAGTTCCACTGTTACTTGGAGACCCAACAGTGTGTGTAGAGCGGAGAACCAAGTCATCTAGGGCGGTGGGTTCACTTTTCAGTTTGCCGCCCCCTCCCCGGGGTCGTGCGCTCACTCCTATGTTGCAAATTTATTCCAAGCAATGTGTACCGGTTGCTACAGATGGGTCGGGAGTCTGGGGTACTGGGGACTCTTCAGCAATTCAAATAGAGTTCAAATACCCCCCTTACAACCCTCCCAATTGTTGTGGCTCTCGATTTAGAAAAATGAGGAGACTTCACTAACATGAGGCATCATAAAAGAGTGCTTAGCTTGTGATTAAGGACTTGTTATTCCATGGCTAGCATCTGTAAAAAAGTCTTTTGATGCCTTCGGCCTTCCCCAGGTTTCTACGAACAGTGGAACCTGCGCTATAATGGGCGGGAAGCAGGTTCAAGCATTACTGTCAGCTCGCGCCCAGGAAGAAAGTTTAAGTACCGAAATAGCAAAAACATCCATTTCGACTGACCGAGAACCATGAACGTGCCCTGAGCAGTTGTGTATGTGATGGGAGAGAACGGTGGAAATGTTCCTTAAAGTCCGCCTACGGGCAGACGCAGTTTAATACCTACTCTGCTTTCCATTAGGCGTCCAGCACAACTTAGAATCGCTTGCATGCCCGTCTTAAACAGTCAATGCTACATTTGACTTTTTTCTGTTTTTTATCAGAAATGCTCTAAAATATTTTTAATGCCGTTTATTAAGTCCAGAAAACTGACACATTGCACGCAGTCACTGCTTTTTCTAAAACAACTTCAGAATGATGAAGCATGCTTTTATGCAAGTCTGTTTTTAGGGCGGCTGTATGTTCTCGACCCTCAATGCACTCTGATTAAGTTGGTGCTTGGACCGGAGTGGAACGTGGTAGCGGTCTTATGAAGATAAGCGACAGGGGCTACTACAGCCCAGGGTTCACGTATGACATACTAACACTGGACTAAAGGACGTATTACAGCTCCCCAGTAGCACATTGCGTGCACCTCCATTTTTGCAAATACGAAGTCTACAGGCATACAACGTACCATATGATATCCTGTGCACAGAGAGGGATTGATTTTTTACTTGGCGAATCGACTCGTGAATCCTGACAATTTCATGCTTATACTTCACGCTACTTTTGTCAAGTACTATATACTTGAGAAGTCCAGACCATATGACCTGTTTACACGTTTTCTCCCAGTGGCTGTTCCACGACATCTGAAGGCCATTAACAGATTTTCAACAGCACATATAAGGTTTTTGGCTACTCCTTTATGACACAACGACGACACGACACTGGTCGACTCTACGAGTTATTGAGGCTCGTTTGCCTCACGCACTAAAGCCTTGAAGAAGTTACAAATGTAACAAAACACGTGTCGGCTGTCATGTTTCTCTTTCACCAACACGTGTTCTCTTTCACGTGTCGGCTGTTTTGTTCTCCCAGCAACAAGAATAGGACCATCAAAAATAAACTGTATAACATGCAATGTCTTAACAAAATCTTTTTCAACCTATGTATGAACAATGTACTTTGAACATACATCAAGCCTTGGTATACACAAGTGACAACTCAAAATGCCAATCTGAAAACATTGGGGCAGATTTACAAGAAACTGACGCATCTGTAAAGATGAGTCAGTTTACCTGCGCGAACAACCCTTGCGCCACCATAGATGCGCCGTAATTACAATACGAAGCACTATGGCGCAAGGATTGACAGATGCGTCAGAAATTCTGACACATCTGTTGGCGGAAAAGTCACGCATTGCTGGAGTCGTGTCGCAAGCACGACGCAACTCCAGCAATGCATGTTGCGGCCTATTCCCAATACACTGCGTCACTCCTTATGCCTGCTTCAAGCAGGCGTAAGGTTTTGACGCAGTGGCGTCCTAAAAGTCACGCAGCGAAATCTTGTAGATTTCACTGCATCACTTTTACAAGGCTTTCCTACATGGGAACGCCTACCCTGCATATATTATACCTGACGCAGGTATATTGTCACGCTGGGCTTTACAACGTGACACATCTCCCTAGATGCATCACATTGTAAATTTGCCGCATTTTTTACACCGCCGTTGCGTCACAAAAGTGACGCAATGGCAGCGCAAAAGTGTCGCAAGGGGCTTGTAAATCTGCCCCTCAGTATGTATACTATGTATTGACTAGACGTCATACTGACCATTAAAATTCGAGAGAATCCCAGTACAAATTCAAACATTGTCGTTTCCTGTGATTTGAGCGACCGATAAAATATAAAGACTTTGTGCTTCAAATTTAAGCAAAAATGCAGAAGTAATATTGTGAGTGCCGGGGTACAATTGTTTGTTTTACTCTTACAAAGTATCTTGTTGTAGATCTTTGCATCCAGGTTGATTAGAGAGATTGGTCTGTAATTTTTAACTTGTGTCGGGTCTTTCCCTTCTTTGGAAATTACAACTATAGTGGCTTCACTGGTGGTGCCGGATATAATGCCAGAGTCGGCAAAATGTTTGAAAAGGGTCAGGAGGGTTGGCTTTAGTATATGAGCAAACGTTTTTAAAAATTTGGCTGTATAACTATCTGGACCGGGCTTTGTTGGCTTTTAACGAATGAGTTGCTAAATCGATCTCTTCCAGAGAAAATGGGGAGCTTAGAAAGCTTTTTCTTGATCCGAGATGGACGTAAGTGGGATGTCTCTGAGGTATTCCACACAAGCGGCTGCAGAGATCCCAGAGTCACCTGTGTATAAAGACTGATAAAAATCTTTGAGTATTTCTAGTATTTTCTGAGGTCTGGTATGGGTGACGTTAGTTTTATCCGTGAGGGAATCAATCTCCTTGTGGCTTTGCTTATGTTTTAGATAGGAGGCCAGAATTTTCCCTGCCCTGTTTGCGTCGCACAGTTTTCAGCTTTTGTATTTGTTGACCCATATGCCCGCTCTTTCACTTAGGATTCTGCTGTATTCATATTTCTTGTTGGTGAGTTTTGAGAGGGTTTGGGGGTCCACGTCAGACATGTGAGCAGCCTCCAGTGATTTAATGTCTTGTTCTAGGATTAGAAGATTCCTTATTAATTTTAGTTTGGATATTAATAAGGGTGCCCCTTACCGTGGCTTTCAGGGCATCCCAGTGGTTGGTGGGGGAGGTGTCAGTGATAATTTTGTCTTCCAGGTAGTTTAGAATGGTTTTTTCAATCCTCTCTTTTGAGGCAGTGTCTCTAATTGATACGTCATTGAATCTCCAGATCTTACTCGAGGTATTCGCATTAGTTGTTGTAAGGGAGAAAGTTATAGTTGAGTGAGACTAACCTCGTTAGTATGTCTGTTTGATAGATTAGGTGTATATGAGGTTTGGATATCATTAGATAGTCAATTCTGTAATAGGATTTATGGGGGTTGAAAAAAAAGGTGTAATCTCTGGTGTCCTGGTGCTGGAGCCTCCAGGAGTCGTGTAAGTCAAATCTTGCACAGAGTTTGTGTAGTGATCTGTGTGCCCTAGTGGGGTTGGGAATGGACATGGATTGCCTATCAATGGTTACATCCATGGGGAGGTTTAAGTCGCCATCCAGGATAATGAGGTCATTGTTCGATATTTTACTCAGGGGAAGGGATAATGAGTCCCAGAACTCAGGGTCATCCGTATTCGCCCGTATACATTAAGGACATGGAACTGCCCTGTGTTTTTTGTGAATTTAGATAGGACCCACCTTCCATTCTTATCAGCCAAATATGATTCGGTGGAAAAACCTGCACTCTTGGAGATTAAAGTGGCAACCTCGCCTTTCTTGCTTTCACTGGGCAAGCTAATGATGTCAGCGATCCAGCTCTTATCAAAGCTCTCGAGCCCTTCTTGGGTCATTTTTGTTTCTTGTAACAGAATTACATCCGGTTTCAACTTAAGAAGTTAGTTTTCAATTTTTTCCCGTTTGATCGGGTGACTGGGACCGTTCACATTTAGAGATACAGGGGCATATTCACAAGAACGTGTGATAACCACCGCAAGTCCAGCTTAACGCAACTCTGCATATCGCAGTCCATCGCGGGAAAATAACGCCGTGTTAACGTGGTGTTCCCAACACGGCGTTACCATGCGATAGTCACACGAGAACGCGACAAATGAACGCGTTAAAAGCAACGCAAGGCCGCAAAAACGCGAAACCCCAACACGAAAATAGTAGCGATGACGCCAATAGCGATACAAAAATCTGCGAAAACCAGCCACAGGCCTGCAATTCCCACGCGTCATGTGGGAAAATGCACAATAAAAATAGAAAAAAAAAACACAAACAACAGCGAAGCACAATGGAGGCACCTAGAGCAAGCACAGAGGACAACCAGAACCCCACAAGCCCCACGGAGTACCAGCCTGGGACCTCGGGGTCAGGGAAGGGCAAGGACAAGAAGAGTCGGAAGAAGCGCTTCAGTCCGCAGGAAAACAGGATCCTGACAACGGAGGTGATAGAACACCATCAACTACTGTTCGTCACCTCCACTGTGTCACTGGCAACTAAGAATGGAATATGGCAGACCATCGTAGACAAGGTGAATGCAGTCGGAGTGCTGAAGAGGACAATGGACGAGGTCAAGAGGCGCTGGAATGATGTGAAGCGCAAAACCAAGCAGAATCTCGCAAACAACCTGAAGGCAGCAATGCAGACTGGAGGTGGGAGTCCAGTGACACAGGAGGAGCTGGACGAGATGGAGGAAATGGTCTCCACAGTCATCAGTGGGGAGACGGTGGCAGGAGTGGGGGGACCGGACACTGCTCAACATGACTGGACACAACAGCAACAGGGTGAGTAACCACCAGGGACTGGGGGGACGGGCGGAGATGGGCACAATGGCACACATGCACAAGTAAGTACAGCACATCTGCGGACAAACCATGCCCCAGACCCCCAACTCCCACCAAGAGACCAATGCACACAGGTATGCAACATCTCAGCACTGCATAAGCACAGAAGCCAGAGGCACACCGCATGTAAGGGATAAGGGGCAGCTAAATCAGACCAGCAGGGGCTACTTCCCCAAAATGCGGCACACACACATTACATGCAGAGCACATCAACATTGACAACGATGTGGTACAAACCGCAACACGTCCACAACAGAACAGAGGACACAACTGGTGCCGCATGTGCGTAGAAACTGTCCAATCACATTTGGCACTGCAGGGAAATGTGAGTTGACAATGTACAAGTACAAACACACATCCGTGATGTAGTCGGAATGTCCACTGTCCCGCATCAAATAGGCAGCCCCCCCAAACAGTCACAATGTACACTGTCATGCAGTCTGAATGTGAACCTGTACAATGTGCCAACATACATGTGAACACGATGTTAAACTGCATCTCCCCTCCACATTGCAGGGGGAAATCCAACGCCGCCTGCAGAGCAGTCCGAACCTCTCTTCTCTGATGATGAAGAGGACCACCAGACCTTCAACTCCGACGCCCTCCAACAGCTCGTAGAGAGCCTACGCAGCCCACTTCCAGGAGCAGGGCAGCCCAGCTGCCACGAGGAGAACCCACCCCCTGCACAGTACACACAGCAGGCAGCACCCACCACCATGGCCGCCTCCCAGGACCCCCACGACGAACACATGGCCTTCCAACGCTGTGTGTTGGGGTGCCAGGAGAAGCTGGCTGAACAGGTGCAGGTGGGCTTCGACCGCATGGCAGCCAAACTAGACGCCATACGTGGGTGTCTAAGTCCCATCAGGGACCACTCACAGTCCCTAACGGACACCCACAGTCCGCTCCATGCTCTCCAACGAACCATGGCTGACATCGCTAGAGTCCTGACGCTGCGACAGGAACGACTGTCAAGTCAGAGTGCCTCCAGCAATCTCGCTCGGGAGTTGGGACACATGCGGAGGATCATGGAGAACATGGAGCGGACGCAGATGGGAAAGAGCGGCTGCCACGGCTGCACACCAGCGAGATCTAGCTGGGTCCCTCCATGCCATTAAGACCCACCTCATTGCTTTGCTGCCACAAGGCCTGGCGCTGATGCATGCTGCTGCTACCACCCCATCCACATCTCCGGCCCCTGATGTGTCAGTGCCACACAGTGCTGGAGACATAACACCACCACCCACATGTGAGGGACCGGCAACAGCAGCGGACGAAGATGCGGA